>WOVY01001904.1:0-288288 GCA_013436015.1 Rhipicephalus annulatus
TGGCTGAACAATCCACTCGCTTACACCCAAAACATAGTTCCAGCTATAGTTACCTTTCAACTGGCAGGGTCAGAAATTTGTTCTTGTGTGGCACGTGTTGCGTCACATCGATGTGTTATGTGTTTATTATTCATCGAATTTGTGTCATGTGCTATTCATCACCGTGTCAGTAACCCGCCGGTAACTGTGGTTACAAATCAACATGCAACATGCAGACATGCAACATGCAAACGTGATTGCGCGCTTCGGTCAGAAATTCCGCTTGCTATTTACCCCTGCGCTGACAGCAACAGAAAAAAAATACGTGAAATGTGCCATTGCTTAGTGTCATCTCACGCTAACGACAAAGCATCAGGTACATTTGTCGTCATTTGCAAGATCAGCTTTTTTCTTTATCGAGGCGTGCTAAGTGTTACGAGGCGCGCATGAAAATTTGACAACGCGTATGGAAGTGTTGCAATATAATCACGACTACAATACTGTCGAAACACCAGCACATTGGCTAAAGCAAATGCAAGCTCCAGTTTGCAACAACCTATGGGCCAAACGAGCACGATGAAGCCTCAATATGTTCGAAGGAAAGAGCAGCCACTCTGGTCGGTACATAAATTTCTTTGTTTGGCGATGCCGTCTATTGGCTTTACTGCAGCCCTACGCGACGTGCAACGCTAGGAGCTGCTGAGCGGAAGACGCAACAAGGATGAATACGTGTGGAGGACTGATCGCCGTTCATTCTATTTGCAAAGCAAACCTGTAGCCACCACAGTGCAGAAGGAAACTCGTAGGATGTAGTATAGGTAGGGCGCCAGGGTGAAGGAAAAGTCAGCGACGTGCGCACATTGAAATAAGTTTTGTAAGCTTGCATGTTAGGATACTTTGACCATTTAACCGACCACTTTAGATTACTCATCTCTACAAAATGTCGGCGCTACTAAAAAGAAGAGAATATGTCTGAAGTCTTGGAAATGCGGCCGGCACTTGGTCTTTATTTACTGACGAAGTATTTATCAATGTGACAGCTTGATTGTGACATGGCAGTTTCAGAAAAGAGAATTTGGGTATACTCTTTGTGTACGTTATAACGTTCGTGAGCCCCAGCAATTCTTATTATCTCTAAATATTGCAGTATTTTCTAGTGAACATATTCATCTTTGGTGTTGTGCAAACGTTTACGTAGTGTACTCCGCCACGGTGGTCTAGTGGCTAAGTACTCGGCTTCTAACCGCAAGTCGCGGGATCGAACCCCGGCTGTGGCGGTTGCGTTTCCGATTGAGGCGGAATGTTGTAGCACCGTGTGCTTGGATTTGGACGCACCGTAAAGAACCCAGGTGGTCAAAATTTCCAGAGCCCTCCACTACGGCGTCTCTCATAATCATATGGTGGTTTTGGGACGTTAAACCCACATATCAATCAAATCAGACTTGTACCTAGTGTCTATTAAGAGTCTCTGATAGACATTTTATTGTACGCTTTGTGAAGTTTCAGTAGGTATGTGGTGGAGGGGGATGAGTAGCTATGCTGGAGTGTGTTTAGGAAAAGTGGTTCACCATGTAGAGCACGTTACAAGTGCTCTCGTTCTTGTTTCCTTTGACAATGCCAAACTGGAGACGCAGCGCAACGCCCTTTGCCTATAATTAAATGCAGCTAACACAACAGCAACCAAACCATTGCATGAAAAAAAATGGCCTTGCACCATTAGAAGAAAGTATACGTTTGTTCTTGAAGAGGCCCTGTGCAGTGCTGTCGTTAGCATCTATCAGTTTACTAGGAATTATAAGGAAGGCACGAGGATCTTGTTAACCGGGGTTTTTTTAGGAGACTAGGCGGTATGACAGCGGACATACACGTTGGAATTAGCTGTTTAGAAACTACTTTGTAAGCTTGTGTGTGTGGGTGTGATAGCGAAGGTGTGACTTGGGGGGTGCTGTTTTTCCATTCACGGTTTTGTAGGAAAATATAGAGATAGGATGCGACTTGTGGAAGCACAAACTGCCGCAACAAACAGCATCTTCAGACGTAACAGACGCCTAACACAATAATTGTAACAACCGTCACCATCGGCACGACATGTGTAGAGCCTGACTTGCCTAAAAAAGAACATTGAAAGAAAGTTTGCCAAATTTGCTCGCCCGCGGGGTGGTCTAGTGACTAAGGTACTCGGCTGCAGACCCGCAGGTCGCGGGCTCGAATCCTGGCGTGCGGCGGCTGTATTTCCGTATGGAGGCGAAAAGTGTTATAGGCCCATGTTCTCAAAGTTGGGTGCCATGTTAAAGCACCCCGGGTGCTCGAAACTTCCGGAGACCTCCACTACGGCGCCTTTCATATCATATGTGGTTTTGAGACGTAAGCTCTGCATATCAATCAATCATCACAGTATCATGTCTTTAGAGCGCCTTGTTGTAGCATGGCTGAGACAATATTACGTCACCGGCGATTTCCCTGAAGTCATGTGACCTGTTTTGTCCCCATTTTTGCCTATATCGGCTTCGTTTCCACCACCATTAAACATTGTTGATCACCGTACTGCCGGCCCACTTACATGGTGCTCTGCGTGCTGCCCAGCTGAAACCACGCAGCCAGCCTTCTTCCCGTTAACAATCTGGCTGCCCCAAAGCAGCTCGACATATCGGGAGACACCTGGCTTGCAGGAAAAACTTGTACGAGTGAGTTCATGCCATTTTACACTGCTACGCAGTTGATAAAACAAGCAAAAGAAGTGCAAGGACCCACTTCGGTAGTGATTATTGGCGAATAGACAAGAATAATGTACCGCACTATTAAGGTTGAGGCACAAGAGGACTAAATTTTGTCGACCTACTAATTGCCAAGTTTGAAGAGTTATGGGAGTGGAAAACGAACTTGACCTATGTATAATTTCTATTTGGATCAACAAAATCTAAGATAAGGCTGGATTTCAAGAGTGGCTGACGGAGCTACAAATGTCAGCTATAAACTCTGAATTTGGAGTTATGGAACACCGCAGGCTGCGCAGCCGTATTCTGGGTATTAAAAAAAGAACCTGCAGATGTTGCGCAAAATATTTCGTACAAGAAGAGGAGGAGGAAAAAACGTTTATTTTTTGAAACGGCATAGCGGTGTAGCTTCCGCGCCCATCCTAGGTGGGAGGAACCCCTTTGGCCTTTACTGCCTCCTTGGCCTTGGTGATGAGACGTCATTGTTGGTCCAGGTCCTTCAAGGCAAGCTTGGCCCTCCCACGTTTCGAGAAGGTGTTCGTTTTTCTTGAACAGCGTCGCAGGTAATCGGCGGAGGCGATATGCCTTATGTGTGTTGCACGGACACTCGAGGATCGGGTGGGCTTACGTATCAGGTACGGCGCAAATTGGGCAAACATATCATGTAATCTCGGGTACAATCGGTGCATCAGTGTGCCGTGTGTGTATGAGTTGCTCTGAAGTCTTCTCAGTATGGTGCTGTCCGCTTTGTTGAGCCTCGAGTGTGTTGGTGAATACTCTCTGCACGCCAGCCTATGGTGTTGCAGTATTGCAGAGTAAGTGTTAGGTGTAGACTCAGCCAGCCTCCGCGGACGCAGTCCTGGCGTCTAGAAAGCGGGAAGGGGTAGGCGTGATGATGGGCCGTGGTATGAGCCGCCTTGTTTCCCTCCAACCCTTTTGCGCCCAGGAAACCATCTCACACAGGGTGAATGGCATCCGAGTGAAGTAATAAGGCCCGTATTCACAAACGCTCTTCACTCAAGGGCTCCCCTCGACTTGACGAAGTCAAGGTGGAGCGTGCTCCTCCACTCAAGGGGCCGCTGCGTTTCATGAACGCTCCTCCACACTTCCTTCGCCAAGGGACGCCTTGGAAAAGCTCCCTTCACTTGAGTGAACTGCATGCGCCGAGAAAAGCGCCTGATAACGAGAGTATTCGCAATTGTGGTTAAGAATTGCCTATCTCTGTACATTAAAGAACGCTTTTTCTAGTTATTATTTTTTTCTAAATTGACATTACAGCAAAATACGTGCATTTAGAGTGGTAAGCTTTGTTTCCCTAAGCCTTGTGCTGATAGAGTTAGCGAAACCCTGCTTCAAGTCTGGCAACAGTCGCACCCTGGCAGCTGAACGCAACAGCTGATGGCATTTCGTCTGCTGCGGAACGTGTTACCTGCTTAGTTTATTTTGTCTTGTATGCGTCTAATAATTGCAGTTTATATTTACGGTAGTGTTTGCGTGTGTGTCGTTTGAGAGCCTACTTTCGCCGGGGTGACTAACGAACTACGTGAGTGATTGACAGGAAGCGCAATAGATGGTTTGTTGCTTTGTTTACTTTTGCTTTACTGAGAACCTTCTGATCACTATTGTAGCCACCGAATGTATAACGCGGTAGAATGAGTGTTTTTTTTTACTCTATATCACATTATATTGCGTGCTTTTAGCATTCACCACCGCATTAGGTATAAGGATTACTCGTACGTAAATTCGTTCTCGCTACAGGAGTACGTGCACAGTTTCTAATTTCAGGTGCCTGTGCAATGTTTATTTTTCTCATTTACTGCGAATTTCACCGTGGCGCTTCCGTAGTTGTTCTCCTCCGCGTATAATAGGAAATTTGAAATACATTGCTCACAACTCATATTCAAGGTTATACCAGGGTAGCGTTAAAAACTAGGCATGTTATACTCGTGGCTGAGCGTTCGAATTAGACTGCTACGCAAGTTAAGAAAAGCGATCTTGTGCCTTTTTTTTTCACTATTGGCGAAAAATACATTTTAAAGTTGTTTTTCTCCATTTAGCAACATATATAGTCGGTTAACAGGGCTAGTGTGTGTGTGTGTGCGTGTGTGTGTGTCAAATTTAACATTTTAAACTTCCAAGGAATGAGTTATTGTATTTGCATTGTTTTTCAATTTGCCGTGCTTTTGTGGATGCGTCTATTTTGACAGATTCGCATAGACGTAACCTTTAAATTTGTGTAGCTTCCATCTCAAAGTGCACACAGCGGCAACGTCCTAATTTTTTTCCCGTCTCCTTCATCTGCATGCTCAGAAGCACATTCGTTAGTGCATGAATGACCTTCGCACTACTGTTTTGGATTTTATTTGTGATATAACTACTGGAAATACCTGTTGAAAAGGATCGTGGTGTCTGTGCTGCATTCCAAAGCCCTGGCACAACATAAATTATATGGAATGTTTTATTTTTTTGGAAATCATAAAATTGAAGCCGCGTCTGACTTTTGGCGCTGTTCTGTTTTAAAAACTATCCTGCGGGTTCTCTCAACCTTCGAGAAAGTGTCGTCAAGAGCAGCGTATATTATTCTGCTGATTTATTGAAGACTAGTGCAACAAAGCAATGAAAATGCTCAAGAGTATTGCAGTCATCGCGGATACATCTGGTCAGAACCCTGTAAATAAAATATCCGCTATTGCTGCATCATTAGCGAGTCTACCATTTAGAACCACGCCATCTCAGTTCCGTGGAAGAGGAGTGGTGCTGCTTTATATAAAACAAGTTTAATTTTCCTAGAACTGCTTTCCTGTAGAATCGGAGAAGTGGTTTTTGCAGTCCTGTCTCACCATGAAAAGACAAACACGACGATAATTATGTATTGATAAATGAACAGAACAGAAGTTGTGAATGGCAAGTGGACCTTTATTACATGTGGATGATGAGGAGCAACGTGGCAAACATAAGAATGCAAATGAAAAGTGTTCATCAATCAAACATATGCAACCTACACACTGTAAAGATAAAGTGCGAGCTCGGAAGACATCATAAATAAGATTAAGGAAGTAGACACTATATATAGCGCGCCTAATGCAGTGTAGCTGCACGCATTCACTGCTGTTTTTGTGCTTTTGTATACAGTCGTGCAAACTCTGCAATGTATTGATAATACGGCAGATTTTAGGAGGCCTTTTCTTTGTGTTCTTCTGTCGGCAGCTGGTCCCCTGCACAAAAGAGGCAAGAAATAATATTAGAAAAACGCAATAGCTTGGATACAAAAGCCGCATTTTTCTTTAATTCTGGCAATGCACACATTCATTAGTATGTCTCGCGTTCAAGAACAGACATGGTTGAAGTATTGAGCTGTGACTATTTTGACACATGTTTGGCTCAGGCACTTGGGCAGCTGACCAGGCATATGAGTACATAATTTCAATATCTAATTGCACGAATCAGGGCCATAGCCAGCCATTCTTTTTCGCGGGTAGGAATGGGGTAAATTAAAAAAAAACATTGTCATTATGTATCTGCTGTTTTTATATTTCATATGTTTGCGTTTTCATACGACACTTGACGCACGTTTGCGTACATGCAGGTTTCACAGAGCATGATCATCTGCTTGATCCCCTAAATATGTACTTGGTTGTTCATTGGTATTGTGAGCTGCATAGACACTGTATAAAGAAGCTATGTTTCACGCGTAGTAGCTACAGCAGCACACTCATTGCGCCCAATGTATTGTGTTGTGATTTTCCTAAACTGTCTTTAATAGTAATCTCGCCGAAGCAGGAAAAAAATAAAAAAACACACGAGAACTTACCTTCTCACTAGTACAAATGGTCGTCTTACGGAGGTGTGCTTCGTCGTAAATTTCGGCTAGGGCAGCAAAGGTTCACCGGAGAGGAAGCCACTTTAAAGTACGGTGAACCCAGCGCATCAAAAGTTTGCTATGCCACTTGCTTGTCTAGCTTTCGCACCACGCTTGAACTGATGCGGTCTGCGAGCTTCATCAAAACACTTCAAAGCACCGGAATCCGCAGTAAATCATGGAGCACTCGCACGAGGAGTATACGCACACCCGAAGGCAGGTAATCCTCTGGCTCATGCACGGAACGCAACACATCACGGCACTGGTGAATGCTCCTCTTGACACCACGCTCGCTTGTCCCGGCGCCACAGAAGCCGTTGCTGAACCGTTCGAAGACAGCTCCGTAGTAAACGCGCACAATCATTGTCGAAAGAACGCGGCGGTGGCAGCCAAATTAATCGATCAACGCCGTCAAAGCGAGACGGTCTCCGCCATGGACGCGATGCTGGCGCAAATATTTCACTCGAGGGACGATTCAAGGTAGCTCGATCGCTTCCTTGAGAATCTCGAGGAAACGCTCAAGATTTTCTCAAGTGAAGGAAGCGTTTCAAGTTAAGGGCGGTTTGTGAATAGGAAAACGCCACTTAAGGAGCGTTTCGAGTGAAGGGTCGAGTCGAGGAGCGTTTGTGAATACGGACCTAAGGCCCGTATTCACAAACGAATTATACGCAGAGGTACATCTACCAAAGCCCCACGGTGAAATTCGCAGTAAATGAGAAAAATAAACATTGCACAGGCCCTTGCAATTAGGAACTGTGCAGGTACTCCCGTAGCGAGAACGAATTTACGTACGAGTAATCCTTATACCTAATGCGGTGGTGAATGCTAAAAGCACGCCAATATAATGTGATATATAGTAAAAAAAATACTCATTCCACCGCGTTATACATTCGGTGGCTACATTAGTGATCAGAATGTTCTCAGTAAAGCGAAAGTAAACAAAGCAACAAACCATCTATTGCGCTTCCTGTCATCACTCACGTAGTTCGTTAGTCACCCAGGCGAAAGTAGGCCCTTAAACGACACACACGCAAACACTACCGTAAATATAAACTGCAATTATTATACGCATACAAGACAAAATAAACTAAGCAGGTAGACACGTTCAGCAGCAGACGAAATGCCATCAGCTGTTCGTTCAGCTGCCTGGGTGCGACTGTTGCCAGACTTGAAGCAGGGTTTCGCTAACTCTATCAGCACAAGGCTTAGGGAAACAACACTACCACTCTCAATGCACGTATTTTGCCGTAATGTCAATTTAGAAAAAAGAATAACTAGAAAAAGCGTTCTTTTAATGTACAGAGATAGGCAATTCCTAACCACAATTGCGAATACTCTCGTTATCAGCCGCTTTTCTCGGCGCATGCAGTTTACTCAAGTGAAGGGAGCTTTTCCAAGGCCTTCCTTGGCGAAGGAAGTGTGGAGGAGCGTTCATGAAACGCAGCGGCCCCTTGAGTGGAGGAGCTCGCTCGACCTTGACTTCGTCAAGTCGAGGGGAGCCCTTGAGTGAAGGAGCGTTTGTGAATACGGGCCTAAGACAATCGAGATTTTTCGCACCAAAAGAACAACTTGGGTTACGCGCAGTTGTCCGCCGCAGCCGATGTCCGTAACTACATTGCGCGCAATTAGGAAAAAAACCTAGCACCAATGACATAGTGGGGCTCGAACCCGGGTTCACTGGGTGCGAGCACAGTATTCTACAACTGAGCTACGCCGGCCCTTAGGACTCATCGGCAAACATACCTTAAGCAGGCTTGATGTCGGGAAAGCAATCGCATTAATACGACTTATAAAGCGCTTTAAAGCAGCGAACGACCAACCAGTCGTCGCATAATGCGTATAGCGTAACGAGTGGGTGATTCAACGCTCCAACTTATTACAAAAGCTTCTTTTTGTTCCCCTATTACCTGTGGCACATACTCACTTAAGCAATAATTCATCATCGTTGTCAACCACTGCATGAACAATTGGCACAAAATTTCTTGCAAGTGTTTAGCGGATACCGCCCTTCTCAGAAGATTGAAGAAAAATAGCATATCGAATGCCAGCCTACTACCGAACAAATTAATTTAATGCTCTGGTGGGTATCAAGCAAGTGCATTTCCAGTAAATACCCAATGAGTGTTTTGAAAGCTCTGAAAGGCCGCTCTTCTAGTTTTCACTGTAACTATGCTGGGCCTTCCATGAAGGACTGGCGTTTTTTAAAAAAATAATGATGAACACAGTCCATACAGACCACTGGAGTGCAATGGTGGACATTGAAGGCCAACCAATGAATTCCAATTTAGGCGCAGGGAAAGAATTTATTGATTGATATGTGAGGTTCAACGTCCCATAACCACCATATCATGATGAAAGACGCCGTAGTGGAGGACTCCGGAAATTTCTACCACCAGGGGTTCTTTAACATGCACCAAATCTGAACACACGGGCCTAGAACATTTCCGCCTCCATCGGAAATGCAGCCACCGCCGCCGGGATTCGATCCCGCGACCTGCGGCTCAGCAGCCGAGTACCTTAGCCACTAGACAACGGCGGCGGGGCGCAGGGAGAGAATTGATGCGTCATTTCGTTGAGGGACATTGCAAAGCCAGCGATTTGCAGGGCAGTCTTGTCAAATAACTCTAACAGCCTTTTCTTGGCTACAAAGCAACTGCCCAAGCAAAAGTGCACCTACGGGTTTGAGCCCGCAAGAGGGTGGTTTTCGAAACCTTTTACAGTATAGAGCGAATTGTGCCAGTCACATTGAGGTGTCCAGCAAGTGAACACCTTGAGCTTATCCACCGGGTACACTGCAATGATGTCGGACAACTTCCCCCCGCCTCACAACTTTTTGCAAATGTCTTCACAGGACTGGGCGAGCTCAAAGACTACGGGTACGTAATAAAACTTGAGCTTGGCACCCCCTGTGTCATTGTACCACCTCGAACAATTTCCGCGGCCCAGGAGGACAAGACGAGAGCAAACTTCAGCGTGTGGAGGATGAAGTCGCCATAACAATGTCTACAGAATGGTCCAGCATATGCTTGGCGTTGTAATGAGACAAAGTACAAATTTACCAGTTTCCAACATCGCTCAATCAAGCCATATTCCGTGAAAACTATTCCATGCCAACGTTATAGGATGTCGCTCTTAGGCTGGCTGGTGCAAGATACTTGCCACGCTTGATGCAGCTTCAGAGCTTTGGCAAATTCGGCTTAGCGAGTCAAGTTACAAGGTTTGCGCCAACCCGCCGCGGTGGTCTAGTGGCTAAGGTACTCGGCTGCTGACCCGCAGGTTGCGGGATCGATTCCCGGCTGCGGCGGCTGCATTTTCGATGGAGGCGGAATTGTTGTAGGCCCGTGTGCTCAGATTTGGGTGCACGTTAAAGAATCCCAGGTGGTCGAAATTTCCGGAGCCCTCCACTACGGCGTCTCATTATAATATGGTGGTTTTGGGACGTTAAACCCCACAAATCAATCATCAAGGTTTGCACCAAGAGCCCGCCATGTGGTCGCTATCGGCTCCTCGCGTGCCTTTTGGAATAGCTTCGACGCCGAAATTTTCGAAGCAGTGATGCACCGTGTGTTGGAATGCATGTCCTGTGTGGCAGTTGTGATGAATTACGGATTAGTATAGGGCAGAACTGAACTAAAGACAAGCACGACTGCAATTTAAAACTTGTCTTCTCCCGTTTTGAACAGCACAACCTTCAACACAACCCTAATAATAGTGCGCTTCTGTGGCCGGACGCCTAGTATCTAAGACACATCCTCACTACAGAAGCCCTGCGCCCTGATTCAGAAAAACGTCAAGACATGCTTGGAATACCTCAGCCTATACGCAGAAGAACTGCATGTAATTTTTGGTGTGATGAATTTCGTCCAGCGGTTCATTCCCAGCATGTCAGTGGTAACCGCTGCGCTTCGAACACCGTTGCGTATTGATATTGCATGGGTTCGGACGGAGGCGCAGCAAAGAAGTTTTCAGACATTGCGTCAATCCTTCACGAAAGCACTCGTTTTGGCTTTTTTCAACCCTAGAAAGCTTTTCATTCTTTTTCTCTCCCCATTGTTCTTTTGTCCCGGTCGCTCACAGAGGTGCCAATAAACTATGCATAAACCTAGAAGGAAATGCTGGTTATAGCGCATGGTCGCGCGAAGTTTCATTACTGTTTTTGGGCACCAGAATCGATTGTAGAAACTCGACCACATGCCTTTAGTACCAATACTTAACAAGGTGCTCAATCAGTGTCTCCTCCGCTGGCAACGCATGAGGCTGGCTCTGTGGCGCTATTCGATGAGACTGGTGTACAAGACAGGCAAATAACTCTTTTTAGGGACGAAGCTCCTTATAGCGGCACCCGTAGTCGTAGTCGTAGTCCCTCGTAGTCGTAGTAGTAGTCGTAGCGTGTAACCAGTCTTACATTTTGACCTCAAATGTGGTGTCGGTGATATATTTTTTCTGTGGATTGTTGAACAATAAAAAATTCGCAGCGTGCGTGTTAACTAAAAGCCGAATTCTCCTGTCTCTCATTCCCGCTTAGCAGCCATTGGCATGTACATTGAGCACTATCTGACAAAAAAGGGTTGCTATGTTATACTCGCTGGGCATAACCTCCTTAGTTTCAGAAATGTTTAGCGAGCGTTAGGCCGCAGTGCCATGAATACAGTGAACTAGTATATACCAAGAACTCGAGGTGGTTAAAGGTGGGAAGTAGATACGAAGCGCAAGCCGTAAGAAAGTGTGCGTGTGCCTCCTCTCGTTGTAATGTCCACTGGATGGCGGTGCATATGCGGAATAAATGATGAAAAGATTCGAGATGGTGGTACTTAGAGTGTTGAATAGATGGACGAATGGACACACAGACAGATGCATGGACGGACTCACGGATGGCTGCACCGACGCATGGACGCATGAACGGACGCCGGGGCGGATGCATGGACGAACGCAGGGACGGACGCACAGATTGACGTGCGGACGCACGAAGAGGTGCACGCACGGACAGGTGAATGGACGCATGGACGGTCACACAGACGGACGCATGGACGAACGGATGCTTCACCCCACTCTCCATCATTCACTCCGTGGATATGCTGCCATTTTTTGCTGATGCTTCCTCGCACTTACCGAGCAAAGTTAGCTTGCGCGAAGAAACATCGCAGTTTAGAGTACATGTGCTGGAATTTATTTCCGCCTCGAAACCCCGCCTAAAAGTATTCTGGAGGCAACAAACCATGATAGGATTCTCTCCTAGCTGCGGGAACAGGCGCTGATTAGTTGCGTGATAACAAGCACGAGGTTCCAGACGCAAGACGCCCCTACTTGTCGTACCAGGAGGAGATACACGCACAAGACGGGCTTCTTTTTTGCAGCATCGAAGAGATCGTACCGATTTCACGATGAAAGCAGAAAATTAGGTCTTCTACAAGTCGCACATTTAGGATCTGATAAGATGAAGCCGCGGGCATGAAGTGTCATGTTCTGGCCCGGCCTGGCATGCGATATGGAGCAATTTTGCCGGAACTGCAAAACGTGGCAGAAGCATCAGTCACGAAACACTAAGGTGCCACGTTTGAGTCATGAGGGTTCCAACTTGCACTGGGAAGCATGAGAAATAGAATTCTTGATTGATTGATGGATTGATTTTCATTATTTATCACAATATAATGTGATGAGGGGCGAAGGGAAAAGCCATTTTTTGGCTTGAAGGAGTCCCTCGTTCCCGTACAAAAAAATCAGCGAAGTTTCAGGCTCTTTCACATTGACATTAAGGCATTAAAACTTCTACTGTAGCATTCGACCCTTAACAGTGACATTCTTAGTGTGCATTTATACAAAGTCAAACATTTTATGATGAACAGTCAAAGTTTCAAAAAATATATGAATTAGAGAATTTCGCATTGATAATATCAATTTTCTTATTGTTTTGATCATTAAATAAACGCGGAACCTCATTACGAACCATTTGATGACCGTAAGCAGTCCAACAATGCAGAACATTCCATGTCTTGCTTTTTTTGTATATTACTTGATGTTTATTTCGGACACAACTTCACTACTCTCTCGAAAAGAGTATCCCAGTGCTCGCAGTGAATTCGATATTTACGGAGCACTCTGTGCACGTATATGTCTTGAGTACTAACCATTTTGAACGCTCTAAATAGTATTCCGAAGGATGCACCATTGGTACATTTGAAAACATTCTCAAAAAATCTTTTTTTTTTGAATAATAGCCACACGAGGTTCGTTCTGTAGTAGTCCTGAAACAAAAGGCAGTAGTTTAACTAAGAGACGAAAAGGGCAATAAAAATCAAGTTTCACTGATTTCGGTATCGGATAGCGATTTCTACTCGCAATACAAGCTGTCACACCTAACTTCGGTAACACTACAATTACGTGCTCTTACCACTGCAGTGATTTTTAGAAATACACACCAAGTACCTTATTAGATTTAACAAGCTCTATCTGTAATCTACGATAGACAAGGTTGCCCTTTTTGAAAACCTTCTTCCCCAAAGAATAAAAAGCCATGACGTTTGTAATTTGGTATTTTTTTAACTGGCTATTGCCTGCCCGTCTGTTTATTCCCCAACACGAGGTTAGCTCTATACAAAAGGTAGTCGCCTGACGGAGACGAAATAGACATGCTGGTGTGGTCAGCGTAAATTCTCAATCTAACATCTGAAGCAGTGTAGACTATTTAAATTATGTACAAATTAAATAAAAATAAAGGTTTGAAAAGGCGGCCTGCGGCACTCATGAGAGTATTTTCCTTCGGTCTCATACTGTTTCGATCATGGAAAGTTACTGGCGTCTTTGTGAAAGTTGTTTTTTCAGTAGCCTAAGGGTAGCCCACGAATGCCGTGGTGATGGAGTTTATGAAACAATATTTTTTATTTATGTATTCAAAGGCTTGCGTAACATCGACGAAAATACAACGGACAAACCGTTTTCTTTTCAAGTTTCTCCAGCATGTACACTTCATTGTAATCTAAAAAAGAAGTTCTCTTGAGCGGTGTTTTAAAAATTTATATTGACATTTTGTTAAGGACAACGGGTTACAAAAATGATATAGTGTATTTTAATTATTTTTTCTCGAGACATTTGGAAAATTTTGGCAATAATGACACTTTTCTATACCTAGAAACACCAGTTCTATCTCATTTCTTATACAATGTCTCTACAAAATCAACTTGCAAACGCCTGTAGAAATACACAAGATAAATATATATGTCAGCACCGAAGAACTCTTATTCATTACATATTTGACAAATCTTGCTTGTAGGCCATGCGTACTACAACTACGACTGAATTTTAGACCGGAGACTAACATGGTCGCCTCATGTCCAGTCCCTGGAACAAAAAGTGAATCAGGCCATTCGAATCCTCCGGCATCTCTGCGGGGCCAAATGGGGTGGTACTACAGAGTCGTTATTAGCCCTACATGTTGCCTGGATACGCCCCATCGTAACTTACTCACTGCCCCTGCTGCACGGACTCCCAGCCTCCACCGAAAGGAGACTTCACTTGTTATTGGCAAGGAGCTTGAGGATATGTCTGGGTTTACCACGGTCAACTTCCAGTGATTTAGTGTATGCGGAGGCTCGAGAGCCACCTTTGGCAGTACTGCGAACTAAAGAAACATCTCGAAATTTATTTAGAATTTTCACGCAACATGAAAGTCATTTTTTATCTGGTGCACTAACACAAAGAACGGCAACGAGACTACAGGATACTATATCATCATTTCAAGCAGTAGTACCAGAATTTAAACAATGGAAACCTTCAAAACCACCTTGGACGCTGCCACTTCTCAACGTTATCCGTGAAATAGACGGCATAGAGAAGAAAGCAGCCATGGCACCTCCAGTAGCGGCACAGTTGGTACTTCATCAGCTTCATGTAATGCATAATGAAAAAACGAAGATATATACAGATGGATCATGCACAGAAGAAGCGTCAGCCTGCGCGGTCTTTATACCCGAAATTCAGGAAAAGAAGATGTACAAATTATCGCACAAGTCTTCATCGACGACATCAGAATTGGTGGCTATCTTTGAGGCAGTTAAGCTTATCTGCGAGAATCCAGATCCACGAAAATGGGTGATATGCACTGATAGCAAACCTGCTCTTCAGCTAATCAGAAATGTGAGATCACCTTACAGAAATGGTGAAATACCACAATGTATCGCAGAAACTGTGGAATATGCCTCATCGCAGGGTCACAACATCGTATTTCAATGGATACCCAGCCACATTGGAATAAAGGGAAATGAAGATGCTGATAGTCTCGCGAAGAAAGCATTGAAGGAAGGACGGGATTGCACAATCCCTATATCTGGGACGGATATTCGACATTTTATATCGCAAGGGGCTAACCATTGTTCGATGGAGAAGTGGTTTGAGAGCCCTAAATCAAAGGAAACGGTACTTTATGAAGTTGATCCACACAGAAAATTTTCCATAGCGACAGACCTTCCACGACACCTAGAGACATTGATCCACCGACTTAGATTGGAAGTAGCATACACAAACAGCTTCCTGCACAAGATACATCGATCCAACTCACCGGAATGCCATTGTGGTCATGCAGAAGAAAATGTTCGCCATATTCTTTTGGAGTGCATTAAATACGCGAAAGAAAGAGAAAAGTTAAAGAACAAATTAGCAAGTTTGGACAGACGGCCCCTCACAATAAAGAAACTACTTGGACCATGGCCTGAGATGCATCTTCAGAAAAAGGCAATAATCTTCCTGACAGACTTTTTAGTGGAGACCGGACTGGACAAGCGCCTATGACTGACAGCCAGAAATGAGTATTATGTAAAGTGTGGTCATGTATATACTGGTATTATAGTACTAAGGTGTGCGTGAAAGTAGTTTATGACTGAGTGAACTGCGTGAAGAAAACTGTGTATTGACAGGTTATTTGAACTGGTTTCAGTGTGCTATTATGTTTTTTTTCTCCTTTTCCGTATTGTTAATTTTTGGGTACCGTTCTGTATTATTATTTTATTTTTCGCTGCAGAACTCTGTGATATGGAGTAGCCGAGGCAATAGGCTCCTCAACCTCTCCACAGCAAAACAGTTAAAACAACAACAACAACAACAACGACTGAATTTAAGGCCCGGGAAAACGGCTCCAACATTATGTTCTACGATTCCTTCTAAAAATAGTGTCTTAACATTATTAGAATCTAGACTTGCGTAAAATGCGAGTGGTTTTGTATCAAAGTGCCGGTACACCAATTGGTCAGTAAACACACTTACCATGATATTGCCACTTATAATTTCCCCGGGCCAGCAAGTGAAATTTTCGTTAACACTTTTTTTTCTCTCGTTCCGTCTAATAAGGGAGTTCCATATGTATTATGCATCTGTTTGTTTAAAGCAGGAAGAACACAGATGAAAGTAACACAATTCCAGTGTTTTTGCTTCTTTATCTGGGGTGTTTTTAAACCAACTGAATACAACAAGGTCTGTTTAATGACGCGTGCACATAAATTTTTGATTAAACAATTTTTTGCGAAAGCTAGAGTCTCATTCATGGTTTTCCACAACAGTTTTGCCTTTCCGTACGCTTGTGAAAAAAGAATGCTTTTTGTACACTTGCGTGAAACTGCTCAGAAAATCATCATAAGCAACGTTTGCATAAGTCAAACGATAAACGTGGTCCCAGCGCACATTATTGATATCCGAATAAAAGGCATGTAGAGCTTTTTGTTAGACACACTGAATATCAGGTGCAATACCAGTGTGCACTGTAGCACTATTGGTCATATTACAACAGCATATTGGCCTATGGTCTCTCAGAGGGTACGAAAGAACTCTTGTTGCAACTAAATGCATGTTATAATTTGTAATAAACAAATGCATGACAGTCTGCGAAAATAACGTTGCCCTCGTAGGAACGTTTGCAGTGTTTATTACAGTTATGACTTGAAAGCAAATCTTCAATATCGAACTTTCGTTTACGGCAGGCGATAGTTTGCTACTATTGTCAATTTTTCATCCGTCTTTTTTATATTGAGAAATTTCGCCATACCGCTGCTATTCGGTGTTGGTGCGCAGAACGTTTATTTTTGTTGTTCATAAATTGCCGCTGAAAATGTCGAGCGGTGACAGACCACCATTTACCAACATAGAATTTGAAGATCTTTTTTACATGGGCTCGGCACTGGTCGGAAAGCAGACGAGAACACCTCTGCTCGCACCCACGAGCCACCTGGTGCCGGAAACTGTGCCTAGCCGAGCCATCTATAACGACCTACAGGAAAATCGCCAGCGCAAGAGTATATACTACAACCGCCACTCCAGGAACCTTACACCCCTGTCACCTGGCCAGAGGGTGACTACAAACGATACCCACGAAAAGGCCGGGACACTGGCACTTTTTCTAAAGCCAGCTGAGACGCAACGCTCCGTGGGGGTGGAAACGGAAGAGGGCCAGCAAATTAGACGTCCTTGAGAGCATCTGCGAGGCACACCTACACCTTCCGAAGAGACTCCTCGTGACGGGTTTGAATGACTAGACGACGTTCAGCCCGCTCAAGAGCAACATAAATGCACAAGGCCACGCCGAGAGCCCTGCCGCTATGCATAACCAGAAAGACCTGTGCACTTATTTGCTTCCCTAAGAAAATGTAGATGTAGCATACCGGAGTCACTCTGGCGCCACCACCAGCCATTTTGATAAAATCATGTGACCTGCTACGTCACCAATCTTGCCTATGTCTACGTCGTTTAAACCACAATAAGCGTTGTTCATCATCGGACTGCCGTACCGCTTACACTTGCCTGGCAACTTAATATAACCCGTGAAAATATGAAGTGTTATTCAGATTTGCGTATTTATCTTGCAAGATTGTTTTGCTAATATATAAATATATAAATACATAAATATTACTTCTTTCATTATGTTCTGTTTTGTTTTTCAGACTAAACGATGCGGTGAAAGGACACTACGAATTTCAGGAGGCTTATAAATGTAACGCTACTACCGACTCATGCAAAGTCTTGCCTGCAAATTTCGGAAGCCCAAAGAAAGGATAGCTTTCAGTTTTGCTGCATGTGATTGCGAACATTCATTACCAATTACACTTCCATCCCTGCATCCAACGCAAATTCTAGCACTACAGGTTCTACTACACATGTACAAGGAGGAAACATGTACTTGTATAAACTATTTCATTAAAAATGCACAATGGCCGAGTGTACACCAGGTGTTGGAGTCACAATTTTTGTGTCTATATAATGCACAAATTGACCAGTTATTTTCGTCATGCAGGCTCTCATTGTTTTAGGAGATCAAGATTTTTGTGAAGAACTGGAACCCAAATATGGTGTTCTTAGTGATTAAGTTAAATATGTGACAGGGTGTCCAAGGAACGTTAAAGGTTGACCTGTCATCATAGCCCTGTGCAGAAGGGCACAGCTGGGACGCAGTCACGTGCGCAAAGTAAAAAAAAAAGCTGAGGCTCACAGAGTGGTAAAATTCTATACTAAGACTGCATTTTTATTTCCCGCTTTTGTTCAATTGTTACCATTCCGCTTTTCTCTTGCCTATTAAAACATACTTGAGATGGCAGTTATAGACATCCCAATAGGCCATTCTTCGGTACTCAAAAGTTCAGGAAACACAAGCATTGAGGTCAGGTGAAGCCAACAAAAAATGATTGATTGATTGATTGATTGATTGACTGATTGATTGATTGATTGATTGATTGATAAGTGGGGTTTAACGTCGCAAAACCACCATATGATTATGAGAGACGCTGTAGTCGAGGGCTCCGGAAATTTCGACCCCCTGGGGTTCTTTACCCGCATCCAAATCTGAGCACACGGGCCTACAACATTTCCGCCTCCATCGAAAATGCAGCTGCTGCAGCCGGTATTTGAACCCGCGACCTGCGGGTCAGCAGCCGAGTACCTCAGCCACTAGACCACCGCGGCGGGGCAACAGAAAATAATGGATTGCTGAAAGTGAAAAAATACAGATTAAAAAACTGTAGAAGAGTAAGCGAGTGGAAACAGTGCTCTTCATTCCTATTTTTTTTTTCAAAGTGCATGCACCGTGTCAACTAAAAGGCTGCGCTATTAGACACTCAGCAATCACCAATTTTTTATTATCCCTGCAGGACTAAATAGAAAAGTAGTAGTGGGAAATAGTTCTCGTTCGAATTCGGCAGATTCAGAGTAGCCTGCAAACAGTAGTCGACAAATCAGGTTTCTCGCAAGTTATCAAATAAATAACACCAATCTGCCTTGGAATCGGCAGCAATAGTTCAAGCACAATTCAAAGAATCAGTTTCTTACGTACACTTGGTTTTACACGCAATTCTGCTAATTATATGAAATTACTTTTTACTGAAGGAACAGCTTAAAGTCCACTAGTCACACACATCCTTCAGCTAAGCCCAGTCTACAGTACTTATACAACTGCTATTCTAAATGCGAATGCATTTCTTAGTCTGGTTATGTCAGGCATCCGGCGGTGCCCGTGCGCTGGCAGTTGTTATCTCTCCACTCTTACTTCCTCTCCCATAACAACCTTCTAGCTAAAAAGAGGGAACCGTAAGTGGATATGGAGGAGCCTTAATGGCAAAAGAACGAAATACTTTACACTGAGAGCTCTTCCAGTCATTGTGCAAGACGTGGAACTGCTTGGCAAGTTACGATACAGTGACCATGGAATGTTTACGTTTTCACTTAACTTATACTTGAAAAAAGAGATGACAGAAACTGACATGCAAGAAGCCAGTCAAGGAGCTGGCGCTGAGGAGGATACTGCAAGAGGTAACAATCTCGCTTCACAACAGATACTTGACTCTTATCAAGAAAATCGTGATTAGCGTTGACGAATTGAATGATAATCTGAAGAGCATCATTACGTAGTGCGCAGTGAAAGTTAGAGGTACGGAAGTTAGGCAGGACACTGGCAAGCTGTTTCAGGGACACAGAATGTGATTAAGAAACGTAAAAGGATGAAAGGCACAAACAAAACAGGCAAACAGAAGTGGCAGATCTTTCGAAGTTGAATAATAAACGTAAGATGTCCGATGTAAGAAAGTACAACATGGAGAGAAGTGAACAGGCTCTAAAGAACGGAGGAAGTGTCAAAACGGTGAAGAGGAAACTTGGGATAGGTGAACCAGTTGTATGCACTAAGGGACAAAGAAGGCAAAGTAACTACTAGTATGAATAGGATAGTTAAAATATCACAGGAGTTTTTCAGAGATCTGTACAGTAGCAGGTACAACGAACACCATAATGTAAGAGCTAGCAAGAACCCAGATGGCATCCTATCAGAAGAAGCCAGGGACGCCTTGGAAGTAATGCCAAGAGGCGAAGTTCTGTTGAGGATCAGATAACATCAGATATGCTGAATGTCAGAAAACAGATTGTGTTAGAAAAACTAGCCACCCTGAGTACCAAGTATTTCCTCATGGGGAGGGTACCAGAAGCTCGGTAGATGAACATCATCTTAGTTCATACGAAAAAAGGCGACAAGAACTTGAAGAAGTACAGGTCCAACAACTTTCTCTCCGTCATAAACAAGGGCAATAGCTAACTTAACTAGGCCACATTTACCATTTAAGTCAAAAGATCAATCAGGATTTCCAACCGGCTACTCAATGACCGACCACATTGCTATTATCAATTAGGTTATAGAGAAATGCTCTGAATACACTCAACCACCACACATAGCCTTTATACATGACGACAAAGCACTTCATTCAGTAGAGATACCGGCAGTCATGCAAAGACTGTGAAATCGGGATGTCGACGAAGCCTATATTGCTATCTTGTAGAAAATATAGAGTGGATGAACTGCCTCCATAGTGCTTCGTATAGAAAACGATAGATTACCAATAAATAAGGATGGAAGAGAAGGGATGCGATCTCCCCTATGCTATTTACCGCGTGCTTAGAGAAGGTTTTCAGAGGCCTCGAATGGGAAGAGTTCGGTATAACAGTTAATGCAGAGTAGCTTAGTAACCTGCGCTTCGCCGATGACCTTGCATTGCTGAGTCACTCAGGGGACGAATTGCAAACTCATGATTGCTGAATTAGACAAGAAGAGCAGACACGTAGGTCTTAAAGTTATTCAGCAGGAAACGAAAGTAATGTGCGACAACCTCGGAAGAGAACAGAGCTTCGAAAAAAGTAGCAGTGCACTTGAAGTGTAAAAGGGTACGACTACTCAAAGAGGTAGTAACTACGGAGCCGAACCACGAGATTGAATTGACTAGAAGAATAATGATGTAATGGAGCACATTCGGCAAACATTCTGAAATTTCACAGGTAAGTTACCATTGCTCTTCAAGAGAAAGGTATATAACAGCTGCATTTTACCGGCGCTTACTTACACAGCAGAAACCTGGTGCATTACAAAAAGAGTTCAGCTCAAGTGAGGAAGACGCACTGAGTAGTGAAAAAGAAGATAATCGGTGTAACCCTAAGAGATAGGAGCAGGAGGAGGAGGGTAGAAAAGAGAGAACAAAAAGGTTAGCCGCCTTTCCTGTTAAGGACATCATAGTCGAAATCAAGAAGAAATATTCATAGGCAGGGCACGTAGCGTGAAGGCAAGCTAACCACTCGACGTCAAGGATCACATACTGGATTCCAAGAGAAGGCAAGTGGAAAGGCCAAAACCGAAAGGTGAACTAATGAAATCAATATGTTTGCGGGTATGAAGTGGCAGCAGCAAGCACCGGACCGAGTTGACAGGCGGAACATGGCAGAAGCCTTTGTCCGTCAATGAGCGTAGTCAAGGTGATGATGGTAATGGAAATCTGCATATTAGAAAAAATATCTCTAAGGGTACTTGCTTGGGCGAGTTGGTAGCTGTTCATTGTTACCTGTTTGCGCACTGTTTAAAAGACTGTCTTTTAACCAGTGTGCAATAAGGTAAAAAGAATTAGAAAGACGAGATGCCCACATTCACTCTCTTTGAAATGACGCTATTAAGGTGACCGCAACTTGTGTAGGTAAAAATTTTGCGGGTAGACTCGACATCATATTTTAGCCACCGATATTTCTGGCTTTCTTGTGTAGCACTGTACATTTTTCAAATGATAATTATGATGCGAAAACTCGCATAGTTAGAGAGTTGACTGAGCGAAGCTCTTCGACGTGGCTGAGTTTTCATTGAGTGATATTTGGAATTTAACTTCCACAAATCACCGTATAATTTTGAGAGACGCTGTGTAGTGGAGGGCTTCGGATATTTCGACCACCTGGGCTTCTTTGACGTGCTCCTACATCAGAGAACATGGGATTAAAGCCTTTCCGCCTCCATCGGAAATGCCGCCGCCTTAGCTGTGATTCTATCCCGCAATCTGCGAGTCAGCAGCCGAGTATTTTAGTCACTAGGGCCCCGTGGCGGGCCCGTGGCAGGCTTTTAGAATGGCGCCACAGAGATGAACGCAAACGTTGACAGCATGGAATTTATAGGTCAAGGAGCCATGCTATTGCGAGTTCATCCGTATATTATTCAGGTTTACACCTTTGTGCTTTCCTACTCAAGCGAAGCGAATACGAAGTATATGTATTGGGACAAGAAAAAAAGCACTTCTCAAGTATTTGAGAAATTTCGTGCCGTTATGCAAGGAATGACGGTGAAATACTTTTGTGTCTTGCAGTACGCTGTTAAAGTATCTCTTGCCGTTTTTTACTGCAATAACTTGAGGACCTCGTGAAGTCCACTGGTTCTTTATTTAGCGATGAACAAGGACCAGTTGTGATATATGACAGGTCATGCGGCGACCGTGGCGTCCCCGTCCAGGAAACGGACGGGCCCTTGCTGCGACAACGAGGAGACGGATGTCTGCTCATCGACGAGTGAAGGGCATCTGACGATGACTACGCACTTGTAACGAGCTGAAAGGCGAGGAGACGAAACAATGGAGCTTCTTCTTCTCCAAAAACATCGGATGAACGAGCGCCGCGGAGGCCCGAGGCTAACGCCGTCATTTTCGCTCCTGCTGAGCCCCATGGCAGCACGAAGTGCCTCAATGTAAATCTGTTGCGGTACTGCTTGAGCGACTAGTACCGAATTAAATCATCTGCAATAGAGTGCACCTGCGTAATAACGTCATTGCGATAGATGCTTCGCATACTGCCGCACAAATCGTACTACGCAGCGTCACATATCTGGGTGGAATTAATATCTACTCCTACATCCCCATGGGGCTCAAAAATTGTTAGTGCAGTCACCTAAGAAGTGATGCTGAAATTCCAAGCTCCGACGAGAGCGACATAGTCAGGCCAGCTAGAGAAGTTAGTGTCACCACCAAGGTGTCTCGTTTCGGTACGTCATGCTGCGTCAAAATATATTTCAGGGGCATCCATCTACCAAAGCAAGTAAAAGTTGGTCACTACTTACACCCTGTAAAACCTTTTGTGCCATAGCCACTGCATTGTCCCGATGACGTGGAGAAGGTCACGTGAGAAGCGCAAGCGAAGGCAATGAGTATATGTTCTCGCTGCGCTGAAACCCATTCAGCGGACAGTTGTAAAGCCGATGCTCTGAAGTGTGTAAATCGCAATGGATCGATCTCCTGAAGCTTCCTCAAGACATTGCTCAAAATCAAAAGAGCGATAGCTGTTTTGATAAAAATGGCAGGAGACCACACATCTTATCGCGAGGCCGCCGTGAGTGTCAGAGAGCGGCGGCGTCGGCACATACGTTCGTAAGGGAATGCCAGTGCTGAATCCACAGCGACCAGTCGAATCCCGGCTTCACCGACTATTTGTGCAACCAGGTTGGGTCCTGCTGGTATGAAGCAAATTATAACAAAAATCATGGTTCCTGCGGATTCAGCTTGGCCCACATTGCGAAAACTGCAGCCACATGAATCCGCCAAGTTCGGTACAAACAAGAACATCGTGGACACAACTGATGCAGTTTGCCTCCATTGCCAAGGTCACAGTGACATGCAGACTTATAGCGTGCTTCTCCAAGAGTGAACCCTTTGTCTCCGGCTGACAATTTGCCAGAAAAAGACAAATAAATCTTGATAGTCCTTCAATCACTCTTAGACTTACTTTGTGTGTTAGTCGGCAGTTTGGGGTCCCCACAAACGGAGGCCGTACAACAGGTTCTCGATGTTTGACGCCCAGTACTTGCAAGCCTTCAGATGGCACCATGAACCGACAATCTGCAGTGAAACATGGTACGCTTAAAGTCCTGCGTTGACTGCTATTGCACGAAGCCGTTCGCTTAAACTCATGTGGCTTCCTTTAATATCTCTTATTTCTATCCCTATCTTTTCGACCTCCCCGTTCTTCACAGATTAAAGAATCAGTTGTCATCACAATCGTCGTTCCTAAATGTGACAAGTGGTCTTTCAAAATATAATTTAAAAGTTTTAGGGGCAAATGTTTGCAACTTCGCGAGAAATGGGTCGTACAATTCTAATTTATTTTTCTCTGCAAACCCGTTGAAGAAAAGTACTCCGCTAAAGTACCCTTCTTAGATTTCAAATAGTTTCTTGCCAATTACTTGTTGAAGCCATAACTTTCACCAGTGAGGTTAAAAGTGATGTCGGTTCATTAATAAAATTATATTAACACTTCCTCAGAGGCGATGCATACATCTTTCGCGGTGTGGGCTCTGTTATGATGTGAAACCGAGTGAAAAGAGCAGGTAGGACCACTTCTCTCTTTGAAATATTATTTACGGCAAATTAGAGTAGTTGGAGGCATGAGTGTAAGAGTAGGCGTTATAAAAGAACCAGTGCACGAAATTTGTAGGCAGGTGTACCAGAAAACAACACGCAGTCAAAGTGTGATGTCGGTTGAATATATGTGCAATAAATTATAGTGAGAAAATGAAGACCTAAACCAGCAGACTTGCTGCTGAGACTGCGAAGCACTCCCCACAAGCGCTCGTTTAGCTACCACATTTTCTTTATGCAGGCTCTACATTATTTGTTCAATACGAGTGACCCCTAAATACTTAAAAACTTCGTTTGCTGGATAGCATATTCCCAATAAACCAACTAATTGTAACTGGGACGCTTAGTGGGAAAACTGCAATGGCACTTTTTCTAATATGAATGCAAACCTGGATACAGCGCATGCATATCTAAAGCTGTAGCAGTGAATGCGATAATATCGGCGTATACATACACGCACGTTTTGTTGCATAAGAATAGTGCACTTTAAAGCATTAAAAAGTAATGGCGGCAATACTTAGCTGTGTTGGGGACCTCTGGTTTTTCTATACCTTACAGAACACAAACGAGATGGACAGGACTGAAATTCTCTGCCATTTATAGAGAAATATACTTGTGTGACGAAGTAATTGGGTAAACCTTCTTTTCGAGGGAATTTATTAGTTGGGAATATTTCATGCAGTCATAGGTTTCTTGGTTATTCAGGGTAACATAAGCAGCCAATTCTGTATTATAATGAGCAAGTCATATTCAACTTTACAAGTTAAACGGGTTCACCATATTGAACATGTACGCCGGACACCAATTTGGCATGTGCTCAAAATTATGCTACTATTAACTGAATGGCATTGTTTTATTTAGTTTTACCAGATTTGATGTGATCGCAATAGGCCTGTTGTTATGTAATGTAAACACTGCGCTTTGTTTTTTTAATACGGGAACTATTTTCGCAAGTCTCGAATCAGTTGGATTCCATGAATTAAAAATTCTTGCAAGTTGCCTGCTCGATAATTTTCTTTACCGATTTATTAATGCCATCATTACCTCGTGCCAGTAATCGGCAAGTTGATTAATTCATGAGGGAACTCAAAAGCACTGATTAATGTTGTCGTCAGTTCCTAAGTCTTTGTGCAAAACTCGTAAGATCGAAAGCAAACAAAGGGCGTCTTTCAGCAGAGCATCAAACACGGTAAAATTACATTAGCCCGATTTTCAACCATTTTGCAGTACTTTTTAATACTAATTCTCTTAGCGCAACTGCCCAATCTGACAGCGTTTTGCTATATCAAAATATTTATCTCAAGGCAAATACAGCTGTGTGGCCTATGTATTCATCAACAAATGAATGAATGAATGAATGAATGAATTCATTTATTCTCGTGGCCCTACCTTGAACTTCAACCTTGGTCAATACCCACTAGTGGGTCTGTGTCTAGCAACTGTGCAATCATCATCCGCAATCACTGCTCGTGTGACGTGCATGAACGCTCTCTTGGCTCGATTCTGCCAGTGCTAGACTTCGATTGCTGTCTCTCTTCGCTTCTTAATCGAGCGGGACGTACCAGAACTTTCAACGCTATGAGTAAGTTGGATGCCTTCTACAGAGCATGATTTAAGTACATCCCTGGCCTTACATGCATGCATTGAGCTACGCAACATCTCGTCTTCTAGTGAGATTGGTTATCTGGCTACTTTAAGGAGTATAAGCACCGTCTGGTACCTTGTCTACTGCCGAGCTTTATAAAATATAGTTGTCGCCTTTTATTTTGAATGCCAATTGTTTACGTCGACGCAAAGTTATAGGAAAAGCCATAAAACGATTCGAGCATCGCGTTTTTATGCATTAAATGCTTTTAGCTACCAGTTTCAGCAACCCGCAAGTGATCATAAGCGGCCACTTTTCAGAAATAGTGCCAAGCTGTGTGGTGCAAGGAGCCTTCATGCAGCATGAAGCCACCTTTCGAAGCAGCGTCCAACCAGATAGTGCTTCCGTGATACGAGACTCCCAACGAGTTTACGTTCACTTTGATTATTTCAGACTTTCTAGCGGGGCTTCAGCTTAGGTTAGTTTGTGCAGTGTTCTGAAGTATTCGAGTGGAGTGTATGAAACAAACCAAAAACGACAAGAGAAAACTCGACAAGCTTTTTTTGCCGTTTGCCCTTCATGCTTTTCGCTGATCGCAACTACATTACAAAGGTCATTAAATTTTCAGGCCTGCATCCCGTTCTTGCCACATAATGCTGTGAGTGGCATCATGTCCATTCACTCCGCTTAAGAGTAATCATTTCTTTTTCACACAATTTCTTCTTTAACGATAATCATTCGGTGCTGTCAATGTAGAGCCCGCTATTTTTTATGCCTATCTATAGATACTTCCTTTTTATTCTGTAAGCCTAATCGACAACTCACCATAGCTGCGTCTAGGCAGCGTACATTTCTCGCAACCCATCTCGGTGAGATGTCTAATCTCAATAGAAAGGGACTTTCTCTCTCGTACCTGTAAGGCGCTGGTATCTTGATAGCTCGGCAGCTCTGTATACGGATTTGGTCTTTGCGGCATATGTACAAAAAAGCTAACTTTGACTACAGTTGTAACGCTGTGTGCATTATCCTGGTATTAGGTGACTCAAAACATTTTTACAATGAAATAAACTTTTGTGCGGCATTAATGACGAAAGGCTTCGTGCGGGTCTTCAGTGGACTCTTGAAAAAACTGCCAGCAGTGAAGGAAACATGCACCACATCTAGAGATTGTCGGCATGGCTGGAGTGAGACGTTGAAACTTGTGTTCGTTTCGGCTACTGAACATAGCTTACCGAATGAGGGTGCCCAGTCTGGTGTAAGACTTGCACCATGTGTAAGAAAACGAATCACTTTGACTCATGCTTGAGAAGTCTATGTTTCGTGAAGTTAGCTCTCCAATGTCTGGTAGTCGGCACAAAAGAACACAACACTAAGCAGAAAGATACATTAACAATGTGTGGTGATAGAGTTTAAGGACTACGATATTGAATTGCGAGAGTGTTATTGTGGAGTCCACACTCATAGCTTAAGGTGGATACAGCGGCACAGGCCAGAGTACTATCTGAGACCCACTCTCCCGAGGTGCGTTTCGGTAAATGCACACTCGGCCCATGCTGCACAGTGTTGCCTGAGAACGTAAGTTCCAGCCGCTTTGCGGTACATATTCAACGCTATTTATTGCTCTGGCGGAACCATCTTAAAGTTCAAACTGCAGAAGGTTGTGTTCTTTTGAGCCTGCATAATATATTCAGGGTATAATGTAGTAATGTCAGCCTCAAATACGATTTTGAGTGTAGTCACTGTCCCTGTCTTGTTTGCTCACGCATTCTAAACATAATCAACTGGGTCCATTTAGATGGTGCTTGACCGCGAAATATATTTCTTTTGGAAAGTAATGGCTTTCTGTCACCGTTGTCTCGTCTCGCCTGAAAGTGATCAACATTGGTTGCGTATTTCGTGACGGGGTGACTAAATGCTCTCCCATTGTAAGGTATCAAGGGCTCTAAATCTCTTGTGGCCCTACCTTCTCTTGTGGCCCTACCTACTCACCGCTCGCAGAAGAAGACACCGGCATGCCGACTCTCTAACGCCCTTCAATGCTAGAACTAACATTTTCAAATTCTCCTTTTTCCCGCGCATTGTAACCGAATGGAATCAATTACCAGCATTGTTCATAAATAGCATAGACTCAACTGAACATATTGCAACTTGACCTGTATTGTTAAAGTGCTAAATGTCTTTCTTATTCATTGTTTGAGTTATGTCCTTATTCTTCGCGCTTTTTATGTTCTTGATCTTCTGTTGTCCTTATTACTAGCTTTGTAAATACGTCCCTCCTGCTTGGGCCCTTCACTGGGTCTGCAGTGTTATGTAAATAAATAAATAAAATAAAATAAATAAATCACTAACCACTTCTTCTAAAGACGTTTTGAGCTCCCAATGGTGTCTGCAGCAGATAATCGTGCACAGTCTTCTTTAGCTGGATTGTAAATGCTATGGGACGTGTATAGTTGTATATCCGCGTGCACTTACAAAGCGCCAGATGGTTAAAGACACTTCCACAAGGACGTCTCTCTAGTCCTAATTCTTCAATTCGTATTAAAGCAAGAAAAAAACCAAGCACATGACTACTATTATTTTAATAAAATATATGCAGAAACTTAAGAGCTTCATGTAACATACCGAGGTGAGTGCTTTCTTATGTTGAAGTTCGATAGGTCAGAGTAAAGTCACAGTTCAATTTCTTCGAAGAAATATTATTTAGCTTTTAGTTATATACAGTTTTAAGAGCTGCTGATAAACTGCCACCTTAATTCCCCGAAAGCTGTCCTTACTGTTACATATTACTTTTGCTCAAGTTACATATGTGTGGTATACTTTATTGCCTAACTGTAACGTTAACGTCACAGTGTTAACAATTAGGAATATTTGTCTAAATGAAAGAAAGGTGTATAATTATGGGCATTTTCTAAAAACGATTGCCGCTCTGCCGTGGTGGTCTAGTGGCTAACGTACTCGGCTGATGATCCAGAGGTCACGAGATCAAATCCCGGCTCCAGCGGCTGCGTGGGGGCGAAAAGGCTGTAGGCCCATGTTCTCGGATTTGAGAGCACGATAAAGAACCTCAGGCAATCAAAATTTTCGAAATCCTTCATTTCGGCGTCTCTCATAATCATATGGTGGTTTTGGGCAGTTACACCCTGCATATCAATAAAAACGGTTTCCATATCCGCCCACTACTTAAGCAATATTTAGGACGGGTGCGTGTTCTCTTCGGTATGATCATTATTCAAGTCTTTTAGGTTCGGTACTATATTTTACTATTTGCACGAGGAAGCTGCTGGCTTGTGGCACACTAACACCCACTGGCCCCACAAAAATGCCCGCTAGTGTCGTAAAACCTTTAGTAGCGCTTTCTAATGTAGACCAGCGATGGCTTCAGGATAGGTTTAATGCGGAAGACGGAGAGTTCTGTTAGGCTGTCGCTCACTGCTGCTTTCTGTAACCAATGCTTACTCTACGTCATAATACAAAGTATTCGTTACGCTTCAACGAGCTTTCAAATCAGGGGTCAAGTGCGTGCCACACACAATGTAATGACACAAATACCTCAATTCTTCCAGTAATAGGTGCTCTTTGACTGAATGTCAAAGAGCCACTGCTTTTTCACTAGGGATACTGGCATCATGAATTCCCGCAGTGCGTGAGATTTGTAGGCATTACATATCTACCTCTGAAAGTACGATGCATCTTTCTTTTCCCAGTAACTGTAGCGTCATTCTTAACTTTGTTCATCGTCATTTTACTAGCCACTTCGCCGTGCCTCTTCAGCAGCTTATCCTAGGGCTTGAGGCGCACACAAAAAATAATAATAAAAAGCTCACGTTCCTGGAGAACTGGACGCCGGCAGCCGCAGTCACTCTGCTTAAGCTGTGTTAGAATAAAAGGGGCAATATAGAAACGGTCTCATCGGCCTCCTTTAGGTCTGTCACGTTTTTCTCTACCAAAAAATCATTGCTGGCACCTAATCAGTTTTTTCTTCGAATAACTTCATCGACTTGTTCTTAAAACTTCCAAAGATTTATCTGATGCAATATGCTTCTTGTGATATGCCGAACTTTATTACTTATTGCAAAAGACGTGCAATCAGGAAATGGCGTTATACTGCACAAGAAATTACGTCGTAATGTTACATGTGCAATATGAGTAATGTAGTTGTGACCCGAGTCAAGGCCATATAATTCCATTGCATGAAAACGCTATCAATAAAGATAAGATGAAGAGCTCTGTATATTTTTTACAGACTACCAGCAAGAATACCAGCCTGAATACCAGCCCGAATACCAGCCCCAATACCAGCCCCAATACCAGCCCATAAACGGTCCTCCGGCTGCTGCTTATCAACCTCCAAACGATCCTGCTTACCAAGAGCGTTACTACGTCAGTCAGGTAGCTGTAAATGAGCCTGCCAAAGGTTAGTATGTTCCCACAATTTGCTATTGCCTTAGATTCATTGGTGACTACTTCTAAATTCATGCACACATTTATTCCTAAATGGTTACCTGTTCTAGTATCACATAAAGCAAAAAATTCATTTCGTATTGATGAATATGCATAAAGCTACGCCCCGTGCTTTCTCTTTGGCATCCTTCAAACTTTCTGACTTCAATGTGACATGACTTTCGAATCGGATGGTGTTCCTCTGTCATACTCTCTGAAGTAGAATGAGTTGTGAGAGCAAAGCAACCATGCTCTTCTCACCCGTTAATTAAGGCCGATTGAGGGTTGGGCCACGTAAGTTTACCATCCTTGAAATGCAGCGTAATATATAGACGGGGTGCTTGGTTCTCCTCTTAGAAAGATAGGGGTTATGCAGTTTATGCGAATCTCGCGTGGGCATAACTTTTACGAGATCTGGCACTGCGTTTTTTTTTTGCAAGCTGAATATTGTGTCGCGCCAAAATTGAGCTCTTTCCACACAGCGGAGCATGTCTCCCGTCAGTCATCTAAGCCTCCAAGAACATACGCTAAAGGTTTATTTTACTGTACTTCTGCTGCACTACATGCGCCCGCTATGAGTGCACTAAATAGGCTGAATAATTGTGGCGTTTGGACCTAGTGCACTGCTGACGCTATGAACACGTTCGCACGCGAAAAACATGGCAGCATATCTAGGGAGTGAATGATGGAGAGTGGGGCGAAGCATTCGTCCGTCTATTCGTTCTTGCTTCCGTTCGCCCATGCGTCCCTCTGTGTGACCGTCCGTGTGTCCATTCGCCCGTCCGTGCGTGCGTCTGTTCGTGCGTCCGTCCCTGCGTTCGTCCATGTATCCACCCCTGCAACCGCCCCTGCGTCCATCCATGCATCTGTCTGTGCGTTCGTTCGTCCTTCTATTCAACACTGCAAGTACCAGCATCTTTTCATCATATATTCCCCATATAGAAGCACCGCCATCCAGCGGACATTCCAAGGACTAAACTAGAGGTGGCACACGCACACTTTCTTACGGCTTGCGCTTCGTGTCTACTTCCCGCCTTTAACCACCTCGAGTTCATGGTATATACTACTTCACTGTATTCATGGCACTGTGGCCCAACGCTCGCTAAACCTTTCCAAAACCAAAGAAATTACGCCCAGCGAGTATTACGTAGCAACCTTTTCCTGTCAGATAGTGCTCAATGTACATGCTGATGGCTGCTAATGGAAAATAAGAGACAGGAGAATAAGGCTTTTACTTTCTTACGGCTTGCGCTTCGTATCTACTTCCCATATTTAACCACCTCGAGTTCATTTATGGTATATACTAGTTCATTGTATTCATGGCACTGCGGCTCAACGCTGGCTAACCCTTTCTAAAGCTAAGGAGGTTACACCCAGCGAGTATGACGCAGCAACCCTTTCTTGTCAGAGAATGCTCTATGTACATGCCAATGGGGCACGCTAATGGGGATCGCAGCATGCGCATTAACTAAAAGCCGAATGCTCGTGTCTCTCATTCCCGGTTAGCAGCCATTGGCATGTACATTCAGCACTATTTTTGTTCTTAAACGACAGCACAGAAGAAATCTCTCACCGGCACTGCATTGGAGGTCAAAATGTTATACTTGTTATATACTACAATGGCTGCGAGGGACGAATGGGTACCAATATAAGGAGCTTCGCCCCTAAAAAGTTTTTCGGGATGAGGGGACACCACCTTAATCTGAACTATGGGCCGACTTCCCGTGTGGGTGCAAAGCAGCGTGGAGATGGTGAACGTCACCCACAGGAGCTCGTCTACGTCACCTTAGGCACGTGCATCAACATTCAGAAACTCTACCTTGCAACGCTGCCGGTGACCAAAGCAGCTAAACAGCCGGTTCCTCGACGCACCCGCCAGAGACATCAAAGGTGGTCCTGTGCTATTCAAAGCAGACGCGCTCTGTCTCAAGGATACGTGGAATGCCTCAAGACCAATGATTAACAGCTGCGAAGTCAGGATGTATACTGAGGAAGCGTCTCGTTGTCTTCGCCGCCGACCCGGAAGAGAGAGGAGGCAAGCGTAGTGTAGAAGAGAGAGAAGGGCAGGGGGACGTACATACATTGTGGTGGTGTGGACGCCCCCTACTAAGGAATGACTTCCTTGCCTTTGCCGTTGACTCGAGAGAAATGGTCAGCATAGGAGAAGTGAAAGAGGGAAAAGAAATGTGCTTGCACAGTGGGAAGTGGAAGTGTGAGGGAAGGATGGACACAGTTCCGTGCAAAAGTTGCTTCGCATTTAAAAAAATTAGGAAGGGGGTGGACCTGGTTTGCCATCCCATGGCTACGCCTCCATCAACTTCCCTAAAGGGTGGCCCATCGACCCTTTTCGCAACCTAGCAAGAACCAGAACCATGTATACCTACCACCATTATGCCAGATGGCATACTTGTGGTCGCTTCCACTCGTTAGTCAACACGTCGACACATATGTTTGGCGCCACCATAGGCCCACTGAAACCAATGTATGGCATAAATGTTTTTCAAAGGAAAAAGTCAACTGATCATTGTAAATCTACATGTCAGCTCAGCATTGTGTTCTGCTATTGAAGTATAATGGGCTTCGATAGAAGTGGACACTCTAAATAGAAAGTATTCTTACGTGTGTGTGTTTTTTCACTCCGGGTACAATACATTGATTACATTTAAATGTACGCGTACTCCCCTTGTCGAAGCATGGCTTTGCTGTCTTGTGGTAAGGACACTTGCCTGAGAATTATGAGGGCACGGGCTCAAATCTCTGTTTCAAAAAGAATAGTTTTCCTGGTTTTTATTTATGCTGAAAACAATGTTAGCCTGACCAGCCTCTCGTGGCACTGAAAGCAGCGCAGTAGCTCGACCACAAGAATTTATTGAAAAAAAACTGTCTCGCCGCTTACATAACTACTGACACGTTTGGAGACGTGGCTCTCTTTTTACCTATGCAATTCCCCACCTTCCTTTTTCTGTGTTCCTTTCTATCTAGTACATAGGGATCTCCATGCTCGAAATAAATCAGTCGTTCGGTGGCCAACACCCTGCGTTGTTTCTCTTTTTTTAAGTGTTTGTGCCTTACATAAGAGCAATTCAAAACACAAAGACGTACCAATCAGCTTTCAGTCGCTGTCTTATTCGCATTTTGACGCAGGTGTGATTTGAGTACACGTTAAAAATATCAACGTGCTTTTTACATGATTGCAAGTGGCGTTTTGTGTTGCATTGCATGATAGTCTTTTTTTTAATTTAGACAGCGAAGCTGATTGTTAAAATGAACAGGCTACCAATTTGCTTATAGACATCCTGGAAAAAGTCTACCGAAAACGAAGGACAAGAATTGGCGTGTGATAACGCAAAGACGGCAGGTCAGAAATTATAGTTATGTTATCAGTGTAGGAAAACATGGCACTAGAATGGAAGTTCGCAGCGTTTCCTGCAATCAACCGTCTTTTTACACGATAGTCAACCGACATATACTAATGGTTGTCAGTGCAGCCACCGACTGCTGTTGCTTACGTGTCGCTCGAGGAGGAGTGCGTTTACAAAGTATGCTCGTGTAAAATCAAGCAGTCTTCTTAGAATTCTCTTCTTCTATATTATCGACGTAGATACAAAGACTTCCCTGAAACAGGAACATTGTCCTCTTTAGAATTCTACCACAGGCACGGAAATGACGAGCTTTCACATTTACGATACTTTAGTTCTCCTGTCATGTGAGCAACTACCTTGAGGTAACACTTTTTAACTTATCATATATCTCCCGGATAAGTTTTTTTTTCGGAATAGGAAACTTGGTTCTGTGTCAGTAGAATCCCGTCCTGAGAATTTACAAACGATGCAGCCACTCACACGAACGCATGGATTATAATTGCAAGTAACAAATTTTTTTACGAACACCAACGAACTTGAACGAACGCATGACAAGTTCAATAGAAGTTAGTCACATGTTTCCGCGTAAAATGCTTCTCTTTTACCCACGTGTGTTACAACCTGGCGTGCAGGGTGCTAATCGATCTATGTAGCGGGAAACGTTGACTAATTTTAACACTTTATTTATTTCCTACAATACGGAGCAGAGTATCTGGGCAGAAACGAGCAGGAAAGCTACATTACGCTTCCCAGCCCGTTAGAATTAAGCATCATGTATACAGAGTAGTGTGGTGTAGAAAAAATGCCCACCGGCTTGACCAGTGGAGCATGGGAGAAGCCTTTGCCCTGCAGCGGCCGTAGTCAGGCTGATGATGACAGTGAAGAGCGACCGCAAAAACAATTTGTGTAGAGAAAAAAATTAAAAGCATCAATTAGGTGCGCATAGAGTATTTATATAGTGCGAAACCTAAGCACTCACGATAGACCATTCTTGTTTGTTTTATTTCCAATTTCGTTCAGACGTCCAGCCGCAACTGGACACAGTGCCTGGTAAGTTTAGAGGAAGAGCTTCTGCTGCCATCTACTAGTTTGAACATAACAATTTTTTGTGTGTAGTTGTGATGAAATGGTCTAACATTCCGTTTCAGACGCCCTGAAGTAAGTAATAATAGAAATGTCATTTGTCTTGTTTTTTCTACAGTTGTTTCGTTATCTATCATGTCCGTATGCTAATTTTATAATGGCCAAATACTACTTTACACTAATTAAACTAAAACAAAAGCATAACCAATTTTCGTAGCTAAATGGCGTCAAATGGATCACAGCACAATACTATTTTCGTCCTCTCATATCAGTAAAACTGTGTGTTTGCAATGTAGTTGCCTTTCCGATCCAGCGTTATCCACACTACATCGTTGTCTTTCAAAATCGAGATTTTCATGGGTCCTACTGATTTTGTACAACAACACGTCTTATTCATTCGGTGCCCTTCATACGGCCAACAGGCTTTCAGTTTCAACACAGACCCTGCGGTGTACGTGATGCGAACGCATAGCCTGCAAAATTTGAGTTGGGGGACATTGCCTGTGTGTTCCCTGTGTCTCACGCTTGGGGCAAAACATAAGCTGGCACTCCTAAATACGTTTGGTTATGCACTTGTTCACGAAAGAGACTTTACTTGACTCGTCAAGGTGTTAAAAGTGCACACCCGAAACAGGCGCTCTAATGATAAAAACGTGATAATATAAAGGTATTGTGAATTGCAGCGTGCAGTTAGTTCCGTTATAAATCACGAATTACATTCGTCTTTCGTTTCACAAACGAATGCTATTGGAATAAAATTCATGATTGTCAACAAAACTATGTACAAGCCACAATTCAAAATACTTTTACTTTTTACAACCTACATTCACCTTTCGTCTTATCCGGAGCACTTCCAAACGGCGCCTCCCATAATCATATCTTGGGTTTAAGATGTAAAACCTCAGATAATATTATTGTCTTTATTGTTAGTAAACATGAGTATTGGCCACACACTTGGCGTGATCATCGGGGTTAAATGTTTGTTACTTGAAAACAGTATATGGATAATCCACGCACGACATCGGTTCAAGAAAATCAATAGATGACAATGCACCTTAAGTGAACGATGTGGAGAAGTCTTGTTAGGACGTCTGCTACGCCGAAATTGTTTGGGCGTATGGGAATGGACGGTTCGGTATAGCGTACACGTACAAACTTGAATGAAAACTAATAAACCAGATGCACTCATGCACTGGCAAAGATGCGATGATACCGAAAGTGCATGTATAAAACACAACTGCACAGTGGGCGTTGAACACGTCATCACTAAGACGTTGATAGTGCCTCTTGTATGCATGCGTTGCGCGAAGGATATAGGCAACCAACACAGTGTACCAAGCATGAGCAACTTTGTTTCCTCAGAACTTGTTTTTTAATCACTAGCTACCTCGTAGTTTGAAACATCCGCTTCGTGAAAAACGTATAACAAGAAATAACGATCATGATCCCGTTGTGAAGACTCTTTGGATAACTGCTTTTAAATTTTCCTACACCAACCGCAGTCTAAGCCAGCCATATCGAACTGAGGTTAATCGAAATATTCTATGCTTATCATAACTATCTTGAATTACAACAATTCTTTAGCGTTGATTGGTAGTAAAACCCATGGCTTCGTCGAACAGAAACAGCTGAAACACTCCATATATCGAATAACCGCATGAATTTTGCTTTCCCTCGTAACTATTTCGTTTTTGTCATGGAATAAGACTGCCTATAGATGTCGGAGTGGTGGGACTAGGAAGACTTCTGGGAGACGACGGCAGTTACTATCGTACGTATTTATGTGCATTCCCCGCGATTCCTCCTTACTGGGGCGCGTATCTGTTGTGCGGTGTAGCCATTTGGTCACCGCGTGCGCGTCCTTTCTTCATAGCTATTGATAGCGCAATTCAGAAAGATCTCCTGTATTCCCAAAAAGTGTGCCTTAATAATTGCAGTCGAACTTGGGGAATGGAAGTGCTACGTCACCACTGCGCACATCATGCCAATGAAGAGGCCACGTATGGTACTGACAAAGAATAAAAAAAAGGATGGACGTAAAACCTATAGCACAAAATTAGCGTTTCTTGCCCCCGACGAGTACGAAGGGCGGCGCATCAAGATCTTCAGGTGCTATCAACCCCGTGACCGTAAGATCTCGCGGACAATTCATGTAGCCCCACATACCCAAATACGAGCCTCCGAAAAATGCAAAATTGGAAAAAATTCATTGCCACAATGCATTTTATATGCATCATGTGCCAGTGCTGTGATGCCGGCTTGGGAACAGAAAATTGCATCTCAAGTAAAATGATATCATTAAAAGTCTTATGTGGAATTATCAAGTACATGGAACTGATTGAAGAGTTTGATGTATGCGATGTTGACAGTAGTAGTGGTTACTCCGCCTTGAAGTCAACCATCAAAGTAAAAAAGCAATGTAGGAAAACGCCTATGAGAAACGCTGATGCTAGACAACGACATGGTATTTTTTTTAAATGCCACAGTCATCTTAGTTTGGCGGCCTCCATCACAGAGCGTACGCTGGGCGCAATTAATGCCTCGCAACGACGCGAAGAGTTTTTGCAACACCACTGCCCAATTTTGTGGTCTGACTGCAAGCTTTGCTGTTAGTATCACGTGTGCAACAGTTTGAAGAGCCACTTCAGATAAACTTCGTTTTATTGCTTTCTTTTCTTGACAATGTCAACTTCATTATTAGAGTCAATGTAACGAACAAAACGTACATAATATTTATATGCACAATCACATTAAAGTACCATGCACGTTCATTTACACTCTCAGTAATTAATATTATAAATTGAAGGACCGAGGAAAAGTCAATATACAGTGAAACTCTGCAATAAAATATTCATAACAAATTACCATATAGACCAAATTACACATAAAAGCAGATCTAACGCATTTTCAAAATCTGCAGACCTATAACTGCTTAGAGCTGCTTCAAGCAAATTGTACCACATGATCCCGTGAGTCCAGTAATCTAACCCTCCAAGCTTCTTTTCTGGAAATCCTAATTGAACCTTTCGCATCAGGATGAGAAGTGAAGCTTTCGTGCTTGTCATATGGTGTGCTTGCGTACGGCAATCACTAGCCTATTACTACTAATTTGAACCTTCACGGATTCTTTAACCTCGATCATTTGCCCTTTCTCCCATTCCAGAGGGACTTCTTCAAAATTTAACTGCAAAACAGTCGCCATATTCTTTGTCGTGATTACATTCCTGCTCATCGCCATTGTGTTCCTGTCGGGCACAAGTAAGTAGAATTGACGTGTTTTACAGGAAAAACAGTACAAACCGCCGGGTCTTTCTTGCAGAGGTGCATTTACAAAAAAAATGCTTATTGATGGCTACATTTCCATCAACTCCCTATTTTCATGCAAGCTCAAGGAAAAGTTTCACTCTAAATTTTATCAAAAGCTCTTGTTCAAGACATCCCTAACGTCCAACGGTAGTGCACATCGTGTGAAAACAGGTACATGAAAACTGTTGTGTCTACGGTAGCCGGAACAACAGGTGTACGTAAACAAGCAATACAGAGTTTCTTTACTCAAAAGCAGTGGAGGAGATTTAAGAGGGGGGTTAATTGGTATATATTGACGCGTGTATACTGGTGAACCAAAACGACAATAAGGGGATTTGGCGGAAACCAGGTAGTGGAGCTCTGACTGATCGAAGATAAAGAAGGCGATCTTGCTGTTCGGCTGCTGAGAGTTTATCTGCCTTTGGTTCGCGCTGTACCGCGACACTGGTGGAGGTGCTGGGGCGCAACCCTACCTAATGCTCCATACTCCCACTGGGAGCCGTTCATCTAGCTCGGACGCATTGTCACCCATTGCAACTTCCGTGCACCGGTTCAGTCGGCGGCTGATAGGCCTCGCTCCAGAGTTCACTCCTTCCACGGAATCTCGCAAGTGCCGATTACCTCTCCAAATGGCTAACGCCAGTCCGCAACCGGCACCCCAAGGCCCCCCGTCAACACAGCCTTCACAGGTAACCATATTTCAACCGCTGGTTCCCGATCACTTTAGTGGCGGCGCCCATGAAGACGTGTACGACTGGCTTGAGCACTATGAGCATGTCGCCAAGGTTAATCTGTGGCCTGAACAAGAAAAACTCTCACGCACCTATTTCTAGCTTAACGGCGGTGCAAAAATTTGGTATGAGAACAGAGAAGGCCGTCTGTTAACATTGGGCGAATTCCGACAACAGCTTGTCGATACGTTCAGCAATGTCGATCGACGCGACCGTGCGCAGCACCTCTTGGAGCTACGGCTTCAAGAACCCAATGAAAGCATTACTATGTTTGCTGAAGATATGACTCGTCTTTTTCGTCGAGCTGACCCGAACATTAGTGAAGATAGGAAGTTGAGCTACATCATGCGCGGCGTTAAGGAGCAACTTTTCGACGGACTAGTGCGCCACCCTCCAAGTACCGTAGTTGACTTCATCAAGGAGGCTACGGCTATCGAGCGGGCCCTCCATCAACGATGCAGGCAGTATCATGGAATGTCTAGCAGCGCCCCAATCAATGCTGCCGCCATACCTGAGGATCAAAGCTCTCTGCGAGACCTCATTAAGGAGATAGTTCGCGAAGAACTGCAAAAGTTCCGGAATCCAGTTGCTCAAAACCTCGTTGCGTCCGTCGCTGAACTGGTACGCGACGAGATCCGCCACGCATTTTCTACCGCTGGTCCTGGTGACGAGCACCGTCCTATGAGCTATGCCGATGCTCTGCGACGTTCAACATCTGGTACATCGCCGCCATACCACCCAGTGCCGACGGCCCCTTGGTCACCGCCGCAAGAGCAGACCCTGAGCCGACCGCCAAGCCAACGGACGTACCACCAGGCATCCACAGCAGCACCATGGACATCGTCGCAAGAAGGGAGGTTCAGACGTCCACCGCTTCGAAGAACAGACGCATGCGCACAATCAATCGACGTCCACTGTGCCTTAACTGCGGAGGTGCAGGTCATATTGCCCGTCATTGCTGGCACCGCAGTGATTCGTTCCGCCCTCTTCGAACATAGTCTGACGATCGACGTGCGAACGAAGAATACATACCACGCCGGGAGGACGCCTCTTTCCATGGAGCCCGTTCTCACTTTTACGAATACCGTACTTCTGACGAGGAGGCAATACCTACCCGCAAGCCAGGTTTGGGACGTCAATCCCGCTCTCATTCTCCCGCTCATTCACTTTCGTCACAGCGACGTACCTTCGCGGACCTTAACGCAATAAGGTCACCCAGCCCGCGCCGGGGAAACTGAGGGCGGTGACCTCCGGGGGTAAGGTTGCAGGCCATGAAGATGATGATGAAAAGCCCCCATTACACGACGCTGTAAATCCGACAAGACGTGAGAGCGACGACATTGTGACCGCTGACCTGAGTGTTTTTTTTTGACGGCCAGAAAGTAACAGCCTTAGTCGACACTGGTACCGACTTTTCTATTATCAGCCAGGACCTCGCCATCCGCCTCAAGAAAGTGAAGACGCCGTGGACAGGCTCTCAAATAAGGAGGGCAGGTGGTCAGTTATTGATGCACTGTGGAAGATGCACAGCGAGAATTGGCATAGGAGGTTCTTCTTTCGTTGCGTCGTTCGTCGTTCTCACCGCATGCGGCAAGGATTTATTAATTGGTATGGACTTTTTACGAGAGTATGGCGCCGTCATCAATATCCCAGACAGTTTGATCACATTCCGCAACAGTTCGGGCCCACCTGATTGTACAAAGGCGTGACCAAACTAATTGCGTCTAACTGATGACGATGTGGTTCTCCCTCCTCGGTCATGCCCACTTGTTTTTCTGGCAGCCGCTGTCCAGTTTGACGGCGAAGGAGTAGCAGACCGAATAACCTCGCTCCTCCTCACACACGGCATTTCCGTCACAAGAGGTATCGTCAGTGTCGCCGCTGGACGCACGGACTTGCTTCTGACAAATTTTAGTGATGAGCACCGGCACCTTCCAAAAGGCATGGCTTTCGCTTACTTCGATGATATCACAGACGCAGAAGGCTGCTTGGCAGTAGTAAACGAGGCGCCAAAACTTGATTCAACACCAAATCTCGACGTTAGCACTACTTTGCCTAAGAACGAGCGAAAGAGGCTTCTTGAGCTACTGGCCGAATTCAAAGACTGCTTTTCCACAACATCAAGAGTTGGCCGCACGCCTCTAACCAAGCATCGGATAATTACCGAGGACATGGCGAGACCAATTCACCAAAACCCCTATCGCGTGGCTGCAAATGAACGCGAAGTGATACAAGAGTAAGTCGACAAAATGCTAGAAGAAGACGTCATTCAGTCCTCAAATAGTTCCTGGGCGTCACCTGTAGTCCTCGTTAAAAAAAGAAGGCAGCCAGCGCTTCTCTATAGATTACCGAAAACTCAATCAGGTTTCAAAGAGAGATGTGTATCGACTTCCTCGTATAGATGACTCTCTCGACAGGACTTCGACATGCTCGTTACTTTTCATCGATGGACTTAAGGAGTGGGTATTGACAAATCGAGGTAGACCCAAGAGACCACGAGAAGACTGCTTTTGTGACACCAGATGGCTTATATGAATTTAAAGTCTTGCCCTTTGGTTTATGTTCATCGTCTGCTACCTTTCAAAGACTTATGGATACCCTACTTTCTGGGCTGAAGTGGAAAACCTGCTTGGTCTACCTTTATGATGTCGCAGTTTTCGCCGCAACATTTGACCAGCACCTTAAAAGACTTGAAGCAGTTTTACAAGCCATACGGTCTGCGGGCTCGACGTCGAAGCCTGAAAAGTGCCGCTTTTGCTATGAAGAGCTGCAATTTCTTGGCCACGTTGTCAGTCACGCAGGCGTTCGTCCTGATCCTGAAAAGATCGCAGTTGTTGCACAGTTCCCGGTGCCGACTGATAAGAAGGCTGTTCGACGATTCCTCGGACTATGAGCGTATTATAGGCGATTCATTGCAGGCTTCGCACGCATCGCATCACCGTTGACCCGCCTCACGAGAGAAGACGTTGCTTTCCAATGAAGCAACAAAAAGGAAGCTGCTTTTAAGAACCTCCGCCAGCGACTACAGACGCCTCCAGTGCTTGCCCACTTTGATGAGAAAACCCCAACCATGCTACACACTGATGCCAGCAATATTGGTTTGAGAGCTGTGCTTGTGCAGCTGCAAGAGGGCACAGAAAGAGTAATCGCCTATGCAAGCCGAACACTAACACGTGCCGAGACTAATTATTCCACGACTGAGAAGGAATGCCTCGCCATGGTATGGGTGGTCACAAAATTTCGCCAGTATTTATACGGCCGCCCTTTCAAAGTCATCAGCGACCACCATTCGTTCTGTTGGATGACAAATCCTAAAGATCCTACCAGGAGATTAGCGCGTTGGAGTCTCAGGCTGCAGGAGTACGACATGACTGTCATACACAAGTCAGGGAACTGCCACAAGGGCGCCGACTGTCTATCCCGCTCAGCCATTGAATCAGCAACTCTATCCGATGAGGAGAAAACAGCATTTCTCGGTGTGCTTGACTCAACCGCTGTTGCACAGCAACAACGTAGCGACCCTGAGTGTCTTGCCCTAATTAATTACCTGGAGGGAAGATCTCAGAAGGCACCAACTGTTTTCGTAAGAGCACTGTCATTTTGCTCACGGGGCGCAGTACATACAAAAGAAACTTCTCTTCGACAGGATCTGCGTATTTCCTCGTCATCCCAGAAGCCCTTCGCTCCGAAGTACTCGAAGCATGCCACAACGAGGTGACTTCAGGCCACTTAGGTTACACAAGAACGTTGGCCAGAGTACGGCAGTGCTACTTCTGGCCAAGACTGACCATAGCCGTAAAACACCATGTTAGTACTTGCCTCGACTGCCAGCGACGGAAGTCACCGCCGACTAAACCAGCTGGCGTCCTGCACCCCGTGCAGGTCCCAAGAACACCATTTGACAAGATTGGCATGGATATTTTGGGCCTACTTCCTACTTCTACTGCTGGGAACCACTGGGTTATTGTCGCGACTGATTACCTTACCCGTTATGCGGAGACAAAGGCTACCCAGAGAGGTACAGCAGCGGATGTGGCACAATTTCTCATCGAGAACGTTGTCCTGCGGCACGGTGCACCAAGCGTCGTAATCACAGATAGAGGAACCACATTTACGGCACCTCTTTTGGAACAAGTCCTCATGCTGAGTGGAACAACCCATCGTAAGACCACCGCCTACCACCCGCAAACGAACGGGCTTACAGAGCGTCTGAACAAAACAATTGAAGACATGCTTTCAATATACGTAGACGTCGAGCACAAAAATCGGGACGAAATCTTGCCATACATCAAGTTTGCATACAACACTGCCAAGCAAGAAACAACCCGGATTACCCCGTTCAGCCTAATTCACGGAAGGGAAGTACAAACTATGTTAGATACGATGCTAGCGCACGAATGCGACGACATCGAATCGGACGCCGAGATGGTTACAGAACGAGCGGAAGAAGCAAGGCAACTAGCACGCCTGTGAATCCAGCATCAACAAGACTACGACGTGAGCCGCTACAATTCTCGCCGCCGAACAGTCATTTGCCAGACCGGCGACAGAGTATGGGTTTGGACGCCCATACGGAAACGAGGATTCTCTGAAAAGCTCCTAAGAAGATACTTTGGGCCATATCTAGTACTGCGACGACTGAGTGATGTTACTTACGAGGTCGTCCCCGACAGTTCTTATAGTACAAGGCTTCGCCAGCACCGTCCTGAACTAGTTCACGTTGTGCGCATGAAGCCTTATGAAAGGTAGTGACTGCGCAAGACACTTCTTAAAGAACAGACAAAAAACTGCACTACTGGTCTTGCATCGGGGCGATGCTCATTAAGATGCGGGCAAATGACGCGTGTGTACTGGTGGACCAAAACGACGATAAGGGGATTTGGCGGACACCAGGTAGTGGAGCTCTGGCAGATCGAAGATGAAGAAGGCGATCTTGCAGTTCGGCTGCTGAGAGTCGCTGTGTCAACGTTTATCTGCGTTTGGTTCGCGCTGTACCGCGACAATATTCATCAAGACAACTTGACAGCGTAAACAAACGAGACAAATCAAAAATGAACACAAACAAGCGCAGACTGAACCTTGAGTTCAATTGCGACAAAACTTTACACAGCAAAAAAAAAACGAGTGGAAGCGTCAACACACGTAAGGTGTAGTCATGTAACCACCCGTATCAGTTTTAGAATTTGACACTGTGTTTCTTGAAAATACGTGACGTCGGTGGAACCTTCTCCTCGTAACCCTATCTCCCACGCTTCTTTTCGGCTATATATTTACGCTACAAAAAGACCAAAGTTTCAGTCTACGATTACTGGAATTCCTTCTCGCTTCGTCCCATTTCTTCGAGCTGCCAAGTTGTCATGACGAAAACGCAGGAACTTGCGCGCAGCATGATTCGAGTGGTGTCGTCCGTCCAGTCCACGGAAGCCGGAAACGGAGAGAGTAGCATACATTAGGAGACGATGACTGCCTGCGCGTGTTGTCAGACGTCCGGCAAGCTGAAACACAACATATATTTGTTCACTCGTTACAAAGGGCAAAGCCACAAATCACCATCACCAGCATCATCATCATCATTGTCGTCATCGTCATAATTATCATCATCATCATCGTCGTCGTCGTCGTCATCGTTGTCATTGTCATCGTCATCGTCATCGGCATCATCATCACCATCAGCATCATCATCATCATCAAGAAAGAGTGAGAGGGGGGTGGCCATTCGGCTGCTGGATTTGAAGCGGGAACGCGCGGTGTACACGGATGTCTCATAGTGCTCTGTGAGACACGTCAAAAAAAAGAGCACAAGCGGTGGAGTCTTTTGTTTCAGTATTCGTCGTTTTCTCGAGTGTGCGCTACCATACTCCTTATTAATCAACCCACTTGCCCACAAATAGGGGAGGGAATGCAAAGAAACGAGAACAGCACGGCACGCTGTTTTCATAGCGCTCTGTGTCCGGAGCCCTGTTGTAGAATGGGCGCTTTCATTCCAGTCCAATTTCATTCCGAGGAATTAGTTCTTGCTGCTATTATATTTATATCAATTCTTTGCAATGAAAAAAAAAACACCTCATTCCCATTCCAGGAATGACCGGACAATGAAATTTCATTCCTTTAGATCTTCAACGTAAGAAAGGCATATTGATTGTTTTATCTAGTCATGGATGAACGCCCCTTAAAACTGATGTCATCAGAATAATCAAGAACTGCGAAAGTACGCAACACACGTTACCAAGGTATAGAATGTTAGTGGCCTCGTTACAAATTTCCTGCGATACAAAAACTCTACTAATTCTCATATAGGAACACTTCTCCCGCTATGCCCCGCCAGGGTTGTCTAGTGGCTAAGGCACTCGGCTGCTGACATGCAGGTCGCCGGATCGAATCCCTGGCTGTGGCGGCTGCACTTCCGATGGAGGTGGAAACTGCTGTAGGCCTGCGTGCTCAGATTCGGGTGCACGGTGAAGAGCCCTAGGGGGTAAAAATTATCGGAGCCCTTCACTACTGCGTCTCTCACAATCTTATGGTGGTTTTGGGATGTTAAACCCCACTTGTAAACCAAGCCACTTCTTCCTTTACACCTGAAGCATTTGCATAGCGAGCAAGTTTGAATGAACGTAAAAGCTTTAGTGTGTTAATGCTGAGATGACGACAGAGGGTCTTTTTATGATCACAAAGGTAGTGCTCAACAAGGCTTTGCTACAACAGTAAGCCCCTAGATGTTAAAGCAGCCGTTATCTTCGGCCGGCTTGCCAGCCTTTTCTTTCATTGCGTATGCTCACATTCGTGCTTACTCATAAGGCGCTGAACAAAATTTAGTGATACTCCGGCTGCAGCATGTATAGCTTCGGAACAAAGCTGCAGCTGACCCACGGGTCACGGGATCTAATCCCAATTGCAGCAGCTGCATTTCCGATGGAGGCGGAAACGCTGTAGGCCCCTGCACTCAGACCTGGGTGCACGTTAAAGAACCCCAGGTGGTCAAAATTTCCGGAGCCTTCCACTACGGCGTCTCTCATAAACGTATGGTTGTTTCGGGACGTTAAAACACACAAATCAATCAAAAAGGTGGAAGAACTTCTCCTGCAAGGCAGAGGTTGATGAAGGCAACTGCTCATTTGTATAGCGGGCCTCCGCGAAAGTCGAAAACAGTTGTGCGTTACGTTGCTGCACTGCTCCACGCAAGGCTTTAACATTTTTCGCGATAACTCCACTCTGTGACTCGTGTTGTCGAATGCATGTATCCCCTCGACTTCCGTTGTTCCGTCCAAAGCTGAACGTGTGTGTGGCTCACTTGGTGTAAGAACGGAGCTATGCCGTGGTCCGTGTATCTTTAGATAAAAAGAATCATGCTTTTGATTGTATTAAGAGAGCTCCTTTCTTTTCGTTTGCCAATTCATGTTATCAGGGCGCCTGCTAGGGCGCCTAAGCCACCTCCGTAGTTACACACAATGGATACCAACGACGCAGAACCACGTTTACGCGAACACAAACCATGAACAACACATAGGGAAAAAATTGTAGTGGAGCCGCGCTGTTTATATAGGTACGGCTTGCAGTCAGCCAAGTTATTTTTAAAAATACTGCTTCATTGTTGAATTTCATGCTCCGAATTCCTAACGTTTGAAACTTGAAAACCAGCGCGTAGAAGAAAACGTGCTCAATTTTTAAGAAAAAGACGCAATTTCACTCCCATTTTATACCGTGCGAAAGACGCCTAATTCTATTCTTATTCCATGCCTCCAAGCATTGTCCCCATTCTATACCGATTCCTTTCTGGGGTCGCATTATTGTGAAATGATTCCGGAGTGGTAACTCCGCAACACTGTTCTGGAGTCGTCATAAAGTGATCCTAGTGTGGTTATTGGTTGTTGCACGGATGGCTCTGGTGACCTTTTGTGAACATCTAGGCTACAGTTGGAGGAACATTTTATAATGTGGAAGGCAAACCTTTTGCGTTTCTTCCGTTAAAACTGCGTATACGTTGAGGCCCGACTCACAATTTACCTAACAGATTTCTGTCAATTTTCTTCGAATTTCTATTATGTTGACGCGCCCACCTCTCCAATCTATAGCTGTTTTTTTAATCAACTCCCTAGACAGATATCTTGCTGATTGTTAACGCTGAATAGCTTTTGTACGTCAAAAAATGATAACTTTGCCCTTAATGCGTTGGTTCACGTTCTAAAGTAACTTTTTTCCTTTTTTTGAGTTGACATCTCCGAGCTGACTTTAAGATCACTTATGTTACCCTTTCATCGACATATAGAGTACCTCAATGTCATTGCAGAAGGCCTCCTATGTTCGCGTAAATAAGGAAGTTCACCCTCTTTAGCCTGATTATGGAGAGTCCGTTCCACAGGAGGATGTACAAATACTCAATACGGTTGATGGGTCTACCCTCCGACAAACCTCACTAAAATCAAGAATAGCTCTTTCAGTATATTCTCACTCCTCTAGTTACTCTGCATTGCTTCCTTCGACAATTAAAGTCCACGAACCCTTTTGACGATTACAATATGCCGCATGTAGTGGTCTACTCACACTTGTGTTGAGGCATTTGTATTGTAACGCTGCTTTCACAACTTGTGACTACCTCTACTACAGTAAAGCAGCAACTTGATAAGGCTCAAGGACAAGCACATGCTTGAAATCACTAAAGCATTTGAAAGAATAAAAAAAGGAAGATCCCACGAACAGTGGGAATCGATGATACACGAAGCACGAATGATAAACGTTGATATGTCACTTTAAAATCCGCACAACGTTACGAGATGGAGGTAAATGATGCCGTACATGGCTTCCAGGTTATGATTATCATGTTTGGATGTGTCGTTTACCTTCATCTATTCACATCACGTGATACCAAACTTAGTATATGGGGAGCTAGCGAAACAGCTGCGAGCACGCTAGAGTGTGGTATATTGTCATGTTCTTACATGAGACGCGTGTCAGGATAATCATTTTTGCACCAGTAATATATTTCGTCGTCCATTGAAGTCACGTAACACCAAATTTGGTATATGTGGAGCTAGCAAAATGGCCGCGAGCGCATCATTAATGGCCCAATACAGTCCAATGTAGCGTTTACGCGCGCATATGGGCACAGCGACGCTACGTTAGCGAAAACGCGAGCACTCTATAGTCTGACGCCAGGCGCGACCAGTGTCCGTCAGCGCAGCCCGATGGCAACCGGTGCGAATTGTGACATGCTGCATTTCGCTTCAGTGCATTACGCAGACAACACTTTGTCTTCCTCTTTTTCATTACGGTTGGACGACAGACGCGCTGAAACGCGCATGCGTCAAAACAACGCAGCGTGGCACGCACCTGCGAGTATATGACAGGATGGGCGCCTGGCGCGGCAACGCCGGCGTGATGCGCCGAATGAACGCCGGTGACCACGCGCACCTGGGCACGGCGCATTGACTGTAACATGTAGTCATGCTCTTAAATGACACGCATCTCATGATTATCATGTTTGCACCAGTCTCATACCTTCGTCATTCATTGGCGTCCATTCATTGGCGTCACATAATACCAAATATAGCATATGTGAAGCTAGCGGAACAGCCGCGAGCGATACAACAGTGTGGCTTGCAGTAATGGTATTACATGACACGCATGTCGTGATTATCATGTTTGCACCCGTCACATACCTCCGTCATCCATTCACGTACTGTAATGCCAGACTTGGTATATGAGACGCTAGTGAAATGGCCGCGAGCGCATCATGAGTTTGGCATGTAGTCATGTTATTACATGACACGCATGTCATTATTTTCATGTTAGTGTATGTCACTTGAGTTTTCCATGCAATCATGTCATACCATACTTGTTTTGCAACATATTACGTGAACGAAACCAACACAAGAGCAGCAAGAGCATGACAAGTAAATCATTGCATTTATGCCATAGATGTCATGGTTTTAATGCTATGACTAGTCAATTATGTTCGTCATGCAGTCATGTTTTATCGTACCAAGTTTGGCATCTATACCATTATCCAAACGGACAGGAGAGCTAAAAGTCGTAGGCGGCTAGATAGATAGATAGATAGATAGATAGATAGATAGATAGATAGATAGATAGATAGATAGATAGATAGATAGATAGATAGATAGATAGATGGATAGATAGATAGATGGATAGATAGATAGATAGATAGATAGATAGATAGATAGATAGATAGATAGATAGATAGATAGATAGATAGATAGATAGATAGATAGATAGATAGATAGATAGATAGATAGATAGATAGATAGATAGATAGATAGATAGATAGATAGATAGATAGATAGATAGATACGCTTAAAGTCACCGAAGTCCGCTAAGGAATGCTTCGCATTTAAAACAAAATTCAGGTGCTTGATCCAGCTGGCAATCAGTCTCACTGATGCTGAGAAAGATTTTTAGTGCCTTCATTGGGCTTATTTAATTAAGCAACATTTTCCCAATAATCTTTCAGTTAGACAACGCTTTTGTTGTGCACTTTGTTGTGTTTTCATCTCCTTTTCCGCGTGCATTGCGGTGAGTAACTCTATTGCGTCTGATGCAGAACATAACAAAAGCGTATTTGAGAACGTGGCGTTTGCTTCCCTGGCCGTGCATGCCTCGACGTTATGGCTTTTCTCCACTTGTGCACCTTTCGTTAGGCGAAACCGACGACGACGACGAAGATGATCTGGGAGGAAGCGCTATAAGTGAGGGAGGACGAGCTGGTGGTAGTGTTGAAGGACCTGCTTCGTCAACTGAAGCTCCCGTCATTATGATTGGAAATATCACAGGCATTCCCACAGTAGAAGTAATAACAATACCCCGCATGTCTAGCACATCTATAACTCGACCACCACCAAGTGCGTCCTTGAGAACACTGGCACCAGCGCCAAGTGCGTCCCCGAGAACACTGGTGCCAGCGCCAAGTGCGTCACCGAGAACACTGGTGCCAGCGCCAAGTGCGTCACCGAGAACACTGGTGCCAGCGCCAAGTGCGTCACTGAGAACACTGGCGCCAGCGCCAAGTGCGTCCCCGAGAACACTGGCGCCAGCGCTAAGTGCGTCACCGAGAACACTGGTGCCAGTGCCAAGTGCGTCCCCGAGAACACTGGCGCCAGCGCCAAGTGCGTCCCCGAGAACACTGGCGCCAGCGCCAAGTGCGTCCCCGAGAACACTGGCGCCAGCGCCAAGTGCGTCACCAAGAACACTGGTGCCAGCGCCAAGTGCGTCACCGAGAACACTGGCGCCAGCACCAAGTGCGTCACCGAGAACACTGGCGCCAGCACCAAGTGCGTTACCGAGCACGACTACGACGCCAGCACCGGTCGTCACATCAGGTTAGTTTCTTTAAATGAAACCAGATAAGAAAAAGCTGAGGCTACTTTGCACTAGTGCTTCTTCCCTTGAAGTGTGGATGTCTTCCACGAGTGAGTGCATATAGGGCCTACTTATAACGGTGCTAGTTTTAGCGATGCACCGGTTATAACAATTGGAAGCTGCTGCATAATTAAGTTTTGTATGTTTTTGATGGTGAAACAACCCGCTTACATCAATGCCCACAGGTCGCATAACCGTTTACAACAATGAACAATGGCTATGGCGTGCCCATGTAAAAAAGTAATAGAATGCGAAATGCTTGAAATAATGAAGAGAACAGGAAATTAGAGCAGCTGAAGCTCCGCCCAGAACCAAAACGTGCCCCAGCACTCCTTCGTATTTCGACTATGGTTCGCTGCATGGCGCTATGGCGTTGCGGCAAAGCTAACTTTTAAAATCAACTTTGGTGCGAGGGGCGGTAGTGGGTTCTGTTCATACATTTTAGACATACCTTTTGAGTAGGAAGTGAAAACTGGGAAGTGTTTAGGCACTCAAAATTCTAAACGTTGTCAACCATTAGCTGTATGGGGCTTGCATGGTCCCACGAAAGCGTCGGTATTTTTAACATTTCTGAAAAATTGGCATTTTATCATCCTTATTATCGCTATAGTGTCTGTGGGCATACCACATATGATATAGTTTTCTCTCAACAGCCTGCCATTCCTTGATTTGCATCCTTTCGTGCAACCTGTTTAAGTAGTTACAAATTACAGCAATGAATTTTTTTGGAGCTTGGTTTTGTTAACGTGGTTTCGACTGTGTAAATGAGTTAAAAGTAAGTGAACAAGTTGATTATCACTAGGTACTCTAAAATAGATTGGACGTTACTAGAGCTTTACACGAGCAATTTAGCTACAAAAGCAGACTAACTTGTACCGGCTCTTGCAAAACTGGTGGACTACACGCTATATTTCAGGACCGAACAGGTTCGTCGTCATGGCAATTCGTAATAGATAAGGAAAACGGGTGAGAATTGTTTACAACCGGGCAAGGGAATGCATGGAGTTGAAAATAAATATCTGTGGAGTGCCTTCGGGATATTATGAAGAGTTTTTTTTTTCTTTTTAGGGCAGCACACCGGCTTTGTCTTGCTAACATTTCAATCTGTGTTTTATTTTCTTGCTTCTAGGCGGCCAAACGACGCTGACAACTCCCGTGATTCCAGTCCCTACCGGGCCAGTTACAGGTAAATTGGCCGTTTCATCAACCACATGCCCAATTTTTCGCCAACTGCTGAACGAAGGAGTAAAATTTCATTCAAGTTTGTTATTTATGTACAAAGCGCTCCTTTGCATTTGATGCAAAGGAGCACTTTGGTGAAGTATTCTTATTGTTACAATGTACTTTAACTAAAAACGAGAAAGCACTCCAAGTAATTGTAGCAGCAGTTATTGAATGCAAAAACATTCATGAGCCAGTTCCTTAACCAGGCGATTGGGGGTAAGCGGGCCTTTGCGTGTACGCTTCTCACGTAATATTGCTCTTTCGTTGGGAACTTCTTGCTGGTACGTTGACGTTTTGACACCACCGTGCTGCTGAAATACCAGATGGCACTTTCAGAGTTAGCCGAACGCATGCTTGTGAAATGTTCTAGCTGCCCATACGAAAATAATTACACGCGTTATAACCACACACCATTACGTTTGCGAAAACCACGTATTCATGAGGACAACTTCCCTTGAGGTTCCTCAATTGGACAAATTCCCATTAGAGCTTCGGCAAATTCGTGCGAGCTTGCCCAGTTTTTGAGGGAAATTTTCATTTACAAAGCAACTCATTCTCTATAAAGCAACCGCAAGGCATTTACAAAAGAACCAGAGCGCACAATCTTTCTTATATAACAATTTCGTGCTTGCCAGGTTCATTCTCACCTCGCTAGATGGCTTAACCAATACAGCTTATCAGGGGCTTTGGGCGCTGCAAGACTCTCATAAATTTACGGCTTCAGTATTCTAGGTCACTCTAAGTTCAGTAAACCAGCTGGAACAAGGTGAATGTGATTCGGACTCGTATTTTGGATCATTTTGACTCGGCGGATGGAGTGTCCGCATAGTGTATATCGTAATCAGCCACGAACGAACGTGTATTCGCGAGATAGGCCCGTAAACGTAGATTTTACGACAAGTACCTTACGTTCCGCAAAAATCGTTGGAAACAACTTTTTGAGCATCGCGTTGCGCTGTCAGTGCAGAGCGATAAACGATACAGTCCCTGTAGAGTTATTTGTGGGTGCCTCTTCTAGTGTAAAGGCAGACATACAAAACACCGACGTGTTGTTATGGCGCTCCAGATAAGCGCAGTAATTGCTTTTTAATTGACAATCGCACAACTATGAACGCTAAAGCTTGAGTAATATTGGTGGCCGCAGTGGGTGGGGTTGGCCGTTTGATGCCGTTTGAGGTACCGTTCATCATCATCATCCTCATCAGCCTGACTACGTCCACTGCAGGACAAAGGCCTCTCCCATGTACTGCCAGTCAACTCGGTCACTGAGGTATCGTTAAGGGTGGACAAACAGATAAATAGGCAGCGAGGCATACAGGCAGGCAGGCGTAACGCGGCACGTGTTCAGCAGCGCGACCTTTCAGTTGATGAATGCAGCTACGATGGACGACTGTTCATCCATCACCGTATCTATCTTTCCTATCAACTAGGCAGACCCGACATCACCATCCCAATTTGCTTACCCCAAATTTCGCGAGAAGTGATGTCTTTATGTATTCTTTCTTTCCACGGACAGTGGCTGATTGGAACAAATTATGTGATCCCCATTCATTGTGAATTAGGTAGAGTGAATTGCACTATGTATGGTGCATGTTATTCCTGTTTTTTTTTATTTGATGTGCTCTTCCTGCTTAAACCATTTATGGTTCGCAGTATGTACTAAATAAATAAATAAATAAATAAGCAACAGTGAACTGCACCACAATGTATAGTCCAGCAGGTGCAAGGTCTCGAGCGAGCGCAGTGCCGACGCCTCTCTCGAGTGAGTGGCATGGCATGACGTCACACCTGCCACACGCAGCCTTCTGCTGGAGGGCATTGCAAAGCGATTAATGACATTTATTGCATGGCGTAGCACTCTCTGAATGCGTTCATTCAAAAAATTTCTTCTATTAGATCTTCACGGCTGATTTGATGAGAGAAAAAGGCATACAAGCTTCATTCACAGAGTACGCTTGCCAAGGCCTAATCTGAACTAACGCTATGCAGTGTATCGGAATGCAGGAGGTACACTTGAATGCGTTTCTCCTGCGTTCCAATACCACGACGATTAGACGAATTCGTGCACTACTCATCCTACCCATGCTTACCGAGGTGCAGCGCGTTGCAGCTCCCGTAGACACCAGCGCCAAAGATCTGTCTTGTTTATTTATAGGAAACCACATGCCTGCTTTGATGCGTTCTGGCTAACGTGATCACTGGTTATTTCCGACAGTGGCCGAGCCCATGCCTTCCTATTCGTACATCTGCACTGTGAGTAGGCCGGTGCGCAAAAATCAGGGCTACCTGCCCTACGACGGCATGTGCGACTTCCTTTTCTACGACTCCCTGTATAAAAACTCCAGGAGCAATCTTCTCGAGGGCATCAACGAGATGGATTCCGATCCACAGGTCATTGTCCTTCACGCGGGCAGGTACAAGAGGACCAAGTCCGGCTTATCCTTTTCGCCCGAGTGAGTGAAATCTTACGACTCATTCAATGTGCCAGAACGCTGAAGCATATTTGGGTACGGTGCATTTATCTACGGGCAAAAGATATATATCCATAACAAAAAGACATGGCATTGTCTGTCGAACGCCTACAGGCTTTTGTTTAACACAGTTGGTAATTTATAAAAAGTCCCTCGATTTAGTGCAGCCAATTCGTGATTAAACAGAACCACATTTGGTCATGCGCTTATGTCATGCTATGCGGCAATCGTGTGTAGTCACAATAAGCGATGTTAATAATGATGACGACATGAATTTCGGTGCCCCGTGGCGCATAACGTCAAAGGATTACGTGGTAATTTTGGTTTGAAAGTCGATTTTCCATCACTTGTGTTGACGCCGATGACGCCTACACTGTCGGGTATTTTTCCTGTTTGATGATCCTTCCGAAATTCACACCTTGATAAGAGTATTTAACTTATGCATGAATGGAAGCAGTTGGCGATAAAAGGCACGTTTCACGCAACGTATGAAAACTGACTAGAAGCAGTCGCGTACTCCAGTAAAAGCGAATGTTATCAACAATCTGGCTCGATATTTCAAGCTGTTGCGTGCACTGATTGTGTGTGTATACTCATGAGCTCGTCATGTGTCCTCCTACTCGTCTCCATTTTTAAATCTTTCTGCAGGAATGGACTCTTCGAGGATTACAAGGAGCATGGATTTATGAAAACAATTGATGATATTTGGAGCCGGAGCGTGTCAAACTTTGGCTTCCTGGACCTCTACAGGGACTTCACACAGCCCGCCATTTTCGCAGGAGCCCTCGCGGTGCTAAAAGTGAGTTTAGTGCAGCCGACTTTAGTGGCACACGAGCCAACATTGAATGGTCTTTGATTCCCGTGTTGGATTGGAAGTCATACACACTAGAGGCTACCACCGGTCTTGTGACTAAGTCGCAAAGAGGCTGCTAGCAACTGGTCGCAAGTGAGGGAATTGGTTGTAGAGCAACTGTTCTGGCTCGCTTGCTTGATGCTGAAATCTTTAATTGTGCTACTGTAGGGGCAAGTCTTTGTATCAATCGCGTACACCATGAGAGGATATCAGCTTACATTGCGGGGCTATGACAAGTCGAGCGTCTGTACAAGCAGACCTGCTTTGTCTGACGACGCGTACGTAAGTCGTATTTGTTGGTGTGAACATCAGTCTGCCCTAATGTTTCTTCCTGGAAGCCAGTCGCGAATGGTCACACGACGAGTGTACTTTTAAGTGTGAATAATTATTGAAGCTTTACGAAGCGAGGCAGCCAGTCACAATTATTTTATCTCATGACTCATTAGTTTCGCAAGGCTCTGTAGACTGGGCCCTTCCAGATCTCTGAGTACTGAAACTAAATAGTTTTTTTCATGCTTCAATACATAGAAATGAGGATATTCTTACACATCGTTCACTCGTGATATAATGAGATACTTTGTCGTAACGTGAAAAGGGGTTTATGTCCTCAGTCTGGTGCCACTAAAACTTCAGCTACTACACGTGATATACTGCGGTACTAGCGTATGAATGGAATGAGCTACAATCTTTAAAAAAATGGCTGCTGTATAAGGCAACTATGCCTCGCTTAACAATGCCACTAAACCTAGTCAGTTCGTGTTGTACCACAATAACTGCCAAAAGAACTTTCCACCCTAGTGTTCTTTGAGTGAATTTTGATGTTATTTTGTTCAGTGGGGGCGGGTGAATCGATAAGAATACTCTCACCTGTGAAATGCTTCATGTGAATCAGGGGGTCTCAAGCCTCAATGATCGATATTTGGAGCGCAACGAGAAGTAATACGACGTGGATGATTCGCATCCTATCGCTCATCGCAATGACTGTGCGTGAGATCATGTTTACGAAAGTCCGTATTCTTTGAAGCAGGGTCAACAACAATTCTCATGTACACCTCTAGTTTCTTTTCTTGAAAAATAAAGTTAAAAATGAAGAACTTGAGACATACCTCAGTCACACCATACATTACAAAGAGGCACTTTAGTGAAACATGCCAATGAAGGCAAAGATAAACTGCCATAGATAGAACAGCTTGCGAAAGTTTTTTTTTTTTTGAAGTCAAGAATTTGACGGAATCCGGTTTTGTCGGGAGGAGGCATTGGCAAAAAAAGACAAAATTCTGACCAAAATAGAAGCACTTTAAAACTGAGACAGGGCGTTTTGGGTCCCACACGAAAGTCTTGTTCAAAATGAAGGTAAAAAATGTGACGTGCTAAGAACGTTTCAGTATGTGTCGCAAGTATCGCGCATACAGGGGAGGCAATATTCATTGGTTGCGGCTGAAGGTGTGCTATGTTGTTTTTATTATCAATGTTTCAAGCTAAAGACGCAAAGACAAATTATCTCTTTTTCAGTGATGCTGGTGTTGTCCCAATCAAATTCGTGGCCAGTAGTTTTTATGTTTTCGGCCATTAAATAAGATGCAGCATTCTTTTTCTTGACCTCGTAGCGATATTGTTTCAATCTCTGCTCGAAACTTTTGGTTCCGCCCCCGTAAAGTTCTGGCGTTCGGTGCAAGGAATGCTGTATATCACTCTCGGGATGCTTTTCTTTGAGCAGTTTTTTTTGTACTTTCACCCGACAGTGCTTAAGCTTGTGTGCAGTAACGTGGGTGATTTTCAGGTAGTAGCTCAGTTGGGCAGCCTGCTGGCTAAGCGCCCGTGTAGCCACATCAGTAGCTTCATCATCTTGTACGCCCTCATGGCCCGGAACCTAAATTCACGTTTCGGTGCTGGACGAGTGGTAGCCCGTCTTAGATTGCGGCTGACTGCGAGAGGTATTTCCCCTGCCAAGCAGTAAGCACATATTTTCGTGAGTTTTTATAATAATTCCCGAACCAGTATCCGCGGACGGCAGTGCTATCGCTACTTCCTCTGCCCTAATTGAAATTTGTGCTCACATGGAGAGTACGTTGACGAGATTTTTCTGGTGAACCGTGGCAGCCATGTGAAAGTACTTGGTCGACGGTCCTGCTGTGTCTGCGTAGTGCACGCGAGGTCGGGTACTGGGTTGCCTTTCAAGTATCCCAGCCAGCGCTCGTCTTCTCCACCGCTGAGCCTGCTTCTTCATGTTACTGAGGAGCAGAGATACTTGGAGCATAGGCGTCACGGTTCTCGAATACGCTGCACCCTCTCTTCAGTGCAAGCGTGTTGGACGCGCATAAGCGGAAGAGAAGGTGGCCCCTAGGAGTCGACTGCATGAGCCGCGATTGTGGAATCATAAGGGGAGTCTCCCGCAACTCTAGACAAGAGTTCAGCATGCCCAAAGCACTTAGTTCGGCGTTCGAGACAGCCACTGGAATAGCTAGATCTGGCCTAGTTGTCTTGTGAATGATGGCTCCGCGTCTAACGTCCTCTTTTTTGTTATTGTGAAGGTTTGGAACAGCGTAGGTGATTGGGCACTAGACAAGAAATTTTAAAGTCGAAGCGCATCTCTGCGCACCCCACTTCCTAGAAACACTGTAGATCATGAGGCATATCTGTTTATTTTCTCTATGAACTTTTGCAATATGGGAGTAGTGCGACAGTGTCTGAGGAATGAACTGGCCCAGAATCCAGAGCTTCTGTAGCTCTTATGCAAATACAAGGCACAGAAGTGTGTGTTGTTTACTTATATTCTGGTTCCCCTGAACACGCATCATCTCTACTTGTCTTAATATTTTTTTTTCGCGGAAGCATACTGAGACAAAAGAAGAGAAGCATAGCTAATTCAAATGTTTGCTCTGATATTTAAAGCACATTGGAGCCCACATTCGCTAGTATGCGCCTCAACTAAGGATACGGCTTGTTGAAGACGCCTTGGGCAAATGCGTCTCCAGCAGATTTCCCCAACGCTCGCCTCATTGGCTTATATCGCGATGTCAAGTGCGTGTACTGCGTGTTGAGTGCTTTTCACCTAGACCAATTGGCTTGGAAGGTGCATCCCTGCTTTTTTGAACAAGCGTGGTAATAACACCTTTCCTCGTGTGCCATTAATTACGCGCACCACAGAAGGCATATTACTTGTGTTTCCCGTCTGCTAATGCGGTATCATACCCCATCGGTCATTTTCAAAGCATACCAGTTTTGTCTTTGGCACACCGTATCTCTCATATTGTCTCTGCGTATTTAGTTTTAGTGGATTTGATAGCTCAGCGGCCTGAGTTTGTAACAGTGTGTCACGGGTGGTCGCCTCCCATCACCTAGTGCTTCTCCGTGTTGACAGTAACAAACCTCGCTATCAATGTTCCGTGATGGCCATTGCTCTCATTCCACCTGCTCGGCACCCTTCGTATCCGTCATCCTCCATTTCGGAGCCATGTTTTTTTCACAGACATTCTGTTTTCTCTTTAGCAATATAATATTTTCGGAGAAATTAAGCGTATCGTATACTTTAACCGGGCCAAAACAGGTTGGGAAAATTCGCGGCATGACGATCCACATGAGAACGCCACAAGGCACTGCTGTACTATAGCTTTCATTATGAGGTCCGACCAAACATTCTCACCACATCCGGGGTTCTAATCTGGGCATTGTCGAATTACGCCATGTTGTCAGATTCGGCCATTTATTGATGCTGATTGGCCAAGTGAGTTACTATGACCTGTCTGATTGGCTTAAGTTGCCGCCATTGACAATATGGCGGAATTAGATAGTGTCCAGAATAGCACCCCCTATTCGTTATTCTTTCCTTCCAGGAGCTGCACAATTACTTGGAACCAAAGTTTTCAGCCAAGAGACATTCTTACTACGTCATTGGCATGACCCCTGACAGTACAGCTAATGACCAAATCATCAATTCTATGAAGTGAGTCTCACGTATTATCAATCTATATGCATCACTTTTGTATATTTATTAATCAATGTTGATTATGCTTTCATGTCTATTATGTATTTTGTGTATATTTTGTGTTTGTATTAGTAGCGAAAGTATGTAGCGAAACGTTTCAAACATTGTATATGAATCAGGTCAATGCTTTAGATAGAAGTGTTGTACATTATTTTCTGTTATTTTTTCCTGATAGCTGCTGAAACAAGTTTGAAATAAATATTATACAGCCATGCCTTATACGCCTTTAGCTTTTTTTGTCCAGGAACCTGTTTAAACTTTGCACTTTTGATTTGGCCCATTCACTGTTTGTTGCCAAAAAGGAGACGCTGATTTCATCACGTCTTTATGTCGCTTTTTGTCTGCGTTGCTGTTAACTGTACCATATATAAACGTAAATTAAAGTAGAAAGTTTAGTTGAGGTAATCTGCATGAACAGGGCGCGTCATGGTGAAGGCCAATTTACCTGTGTCTTCTCTTTGCAGTCCAATGAACAGGTTCTGAATATGTTTTCGCAGAAACCTACAAAGTGAATAAGTGTGTATACACAAATGTTCAATTTGCACGTGGCTTTTTTGGCCAGTGAAAAATACCTTCTTTCGAAAAATTACCCCCGATTTTCCTTTCGACTGTGCACGAAATTGGTGGGTCCTATAAATTGCTCAAAATAGGAAAATCGCACTCTCTGCTAGAAAATACGTGCTTAATAACGTCCGTGCAAGGGGCGATTCCTTTGAAGGATGTAGTTTCATTGTTGATATAAGGACAAATGATTTAGTTGATGTTGAAATTTCTTGAAGGTGATAAGAAATTTCGAAATCTAACTGAAAACAGTAGTGATAAAATTTGACTAACAGTAGATATCGCAGGCGCAGGCAAACGTAGCATAAAAATTTCTTTAACATATCTCAAATTTGTTTGAACATATGTACTACTTTTGTACTTATTATCTTTGCAGCCCCAACTGCTGTATTGGCTCATGTGCTGACAGTATGAGTGTAATAAAATAAATAATAAATAATATATACAAAACCATCCAATAGTTCACCACAAGAATAAACACCTCAATCGTAATTTGTCACGTATTTGTATACGTGAATCTAAAGTACTGTCTTGGTTAAATATGGATGGACACGATCAAACTTCGCTCTAATTAAAACTATATTCAGCAGCAGTGCAACTGTGCTTGCTATAATATGTTTATTTATCGATAGTTACACTCGTCAACTTTTCCTTTTATGAGGCAGGTATGGTCATGGTTCTACAATAAAAAACAAGTCGGGAAACAGCCAGAAAATTTTTTTCGACGCCGGTGGTAATACTAACAAGACTTGCGCGTGCTCGCGCATGCATTTTTACGAGTGTGTGCATACGTTTGTATACAATAGCGAAAAAAATGTGTTAACTCACGTGACCCCTGCACCTCGTGGCTAGGCTTCTGAAGCCAGGTATCCGTTATTTTTACAGTGACTTAAAATGCATCATCGCCACTGAACAAGCCTTTCTGCTTCAATTTTAATTTTATACAATTTGTTAATCAGACCACAGAATAAAGTTATGACACAGTGAGTGAGATCATTAAAAGAATTATGAAAATACTGAGAGTCACTCCGTGAAATGCAGGTGGAGCTGTTCTTTTCTTTAGCTCGGCAGGAAGCCCCGCCGTGGTGGCCCATAAACTAAAATAGTCGGTTTCTAGCCCGCCAGTCGTGGGATTGAATCTCGGCTGCGATGGCTGCATTTTTGATGGAGGCGAAAATGATGTAGGCCCAGGTTCTCAGATTCGGTTGCACATTAATGGGACCCTGAAACGGTTTTGACGATTATTTACAAACACAGTGGGCTGGTAGACCAAGTCACAAGGGTAATTTAGAGACCAATTTGAGCTCTCTGCGTAAACTGTGTAATTCATTACAACGCTTTAAAGCTGCAAATCGCTCCAAATCGCTGAAGATCGCTGCAACTCGTCGTAACACGTTTTAAACCACCCATACACCAAGTGACACGCTCTGCCCTACTGACGTCATCGTTTTCAGCTGATCTAATTGGCTGTGGAACGCGCAGCACAGACTACCAGTATCCAATCAGCGGCGGGATTTAAACGTTGTGACATTGTGACGCAGGTGCCGTGAAGGCGGAGCTTAGCCCCGAGTGCTCAAAAGAAGATTTGAGGGCAGTGGAGGGTGAAAGGCGGAGCGGAGAAGGAGGGTACTTTTTCTTTGCTCGTGGTTCAGTTAATATTGAGTGTTTCGATTGAACTCTGGTTCAAATGATTTGCTCCAGTAGTGGTCTAATCCAAAACAAAGTGTGAAAAAACCATTTCAGGGACCCCCTAAAGAACCCCAGGTGGTCGAAATTTCCGGAGCCCTCCACTACGGTGTCTATAATATTCATATGCTACTTTTGGGACGTTAAACCCTACCGGCACTTTATAGCTAGAGTTGCCTTTGTACATCGATGTCCCTCCTGCAGCTCGCACACGGCTACAGTCCGCGGAGTGTCTACGATTACCGCCTCAGGCCGCTGTGTACCTTTCTATGTCGACGTTTCCATTTGTTCCTGATGGCGACTACATGGTAGCTCCACTCTTTGACCTGACCTTTCCCGGAACATCATACTTCCTCATACTATAGTGAAGATTAGCGACAACAAGACGCTTCTCCCTGTCCTCAACTTATCTGTGTCCACCTAGGTCCTTCCTCAAGGCATTGCCTTAGCAGAACTCTCCACTCTGAAGCAATGCACAACTTCATCTCTCACTCCTGGCATCAAGACCATAGACGAACCAGTCGCAGCCGCACAGAATAGAGCTTTCCGAGACAAAATGATATCAAACGATCTGTCACCGTCCCAAGTTGAAGAGCTCCGTGGTTTTCTGTTTTCTTACCTCGACATTTTTTCATATCGACGACCGTTCCTTGGGCCGCACAAGCGTCGTAGCCCACCGTATCGACACTGGCGACGCCAGTCCCCTTCATAAGCGTCTTTACCGTGGGTGTCATTCAGAGCGCCAAATAATCCAGAAGGAGGTAGAGAAAATGCTCAACAAAGACGTCACAGAGCCTTCAACCAGTTCTTGGGCATCACCTGTTTTGCTTGTTAAAAAAAAGGACAACACTTGGCGATTCTGCGTCGACTATTGCCATCACAATTGAATGACCAAGAAGGATGTCTATCCTCTACCTCGAATTGTTGATGCGCTTGACTGCCTTCATGGTGCCAAGTATCTCTCTTCCCTAGACCTACGATCAGGATATTGACAAACTTCAGTCGAAGACCGCGACCGCGAGATTACGGCATTCATAACAACCGACGGGCTTTATCAATATAAAGTCGTGCCTTTTAGGTTGTGCAATGCGCCAGAAACTTTTGAACGCATGATGGGCTCCCTCCTTCGCGGTTTTAAATGGTCGGCGTGGCTGTGCTATCTAGACAATGTCATAGTTTTCTTGCCAACCTTTGAAAGCCATCTTCCACATCTGTCGGCCATCCTTGACGTTATTCACTGTGCTGGCCTCTGGCTTAACGCGTCTAAGTGCACCTTTGGGCGCCGTCAGATGAAGCTACTTGGCCACCTTGTTGACGCTACTGGTTACGACCCAACCCTGATGAAGACCGCGCGGTGCGCGAGTTCCCGGTCTCACGTTCCACGCAAGAAGTCCGCAGCTTTTTGGGACTCTGTTCATATTTCCGCCATTTTTTCAGCAACTTCGCGGAAATTGTTCGGCCCCTCACGGATCTCCTCAAAAAGAACGTGGCTTTTTTTCTGGCGTGATGACGAAGAACATTCCTTTGCGTCATTGATTTCTGTGTTCACATCACCACCTGTGTTGGCTCATTTTGATCCAGCCGCTCGAGCGGAGCTTCACACCAACGCAAGTGGCCATATCGTTGGGGTATTACTCGCACTAATACAGAATGGCACAGATCGCGTCATAGCGTACGCTAGCCGCCTACTTTCTCAGTCAGAAAGGAACTATTTAATTACTGAGCGAGAGTGCCTGGCTCTCATCTGGGCTATCGCAAAATTTCGTCCGTACCTATATGAACGCACGTTCGCAGTCATCACAGACCACCATGCGCTCTCCTGGCTGTCAACCTTTAAGGATCCTACAGGAAGACTCGGGCGATGGACATTGCGATTGCAGAAGTACACGTTCTCTGTAGTGTACAAGTGTGGCAAGCTTCGCAGCGTTGCTGACTGCTTATCTCGACGCCATGTTAATCCACCCGACTCCTATGAGCGGGAACCTTATGCCAACATCCTAGCCATAACAGATTTTCTGCAAATAGCTGACAAGCAACGCCAAGATTCATCGCTGCTATCAATGATTGACCGTCTTCAATCCGGCCATAAAGACCCTTCACTGAGCCAATTTTTTTTCTTCAAGACAACGTTTTGTACCGCCGCAACACACAGCCTGATGGCACGGAACTTTTGCTCGTCGTCCCACGTCGTCTGCGCAAGGACATTTTGCAAGAACTTCACAACGCCCCAACTTCCGGACATTTAGGTGTCTCCAGAACCTATGACCGCGTCCGGCGATGGGTATTCTGGAAGCGCCTTTATCGTTCTGTTCGCTGCTACGTTGCAGCGTGTGATTTGTGTCAACGTTGGAAGAAGCCTACGTCCCTCCCTGCTGGTCACCTTCAACCTATTGTAGTCCCAGCCGAGCCATTTCATCGTGTGGGTTTGGATTTGTTAGGTCCTTTCCCAACATCGGCAATGAGAAACAAATGGATAGCAGTAGCTACGGACTATGCCAGTCGGTATGCAATTACTCGAGCACTACCGACCAGCTGCGCAACGGACGTCGCAGATTTCCTACTCTATGACATCATATTTCAGGATGGCGTTTTTTCTCACCCACTAACGGAGCATGGCCGCTGCTTCCTGTCTCTTATGGTTGACGACCGCCTTAGATGCTGTGCTACGCGGCACAACTTTACGACTTATTACCATCCTCAGACTAACGGACTTACAGAACGCCTCGACCGCACACTGACGGACATGCTTGCTATGTATGTTTCTGACGTCCACACCGATTAGGACACTGGCCTTCCGTTCGTTACCTTCGCCTACAACTCGTCGCGTCATGAAGCTGCCGGCTACTGACCATTTTATCTTCTCTTTGACCGTGATTTCTTACTACCTTTCGATACCCTGCTTGCGCATGACTTTCCGTCCACCACTTCGTACGCACAAGATGCCATCTCCCGTGCTCTAATCGCACATACAGTAGCCAGCGCCAGGTTTTCATCATCCCGAATAGCACAAAAGTCGCTTTATGACAGCCGACATAGTGATGCCGATTTTTCTCCGGGCTCTCTCGTGCTACTGTGGCTGCCATGCCATCGTGTCCGCCTGTGTGAGAAACTTTTATCGCAATACGTTGAGCCTTATCGAGTTCTGCGAAAAGTCACACCTATCACTTATGAAATTTCTCTTACTACGAACCCCCCTGTTACATCCAGAAGTGACATTGTGCATGTGTCTCGCCTGAAACCCTATCACAGTGACCCGTCCGTCTAAAGACAGCAGGCACCGGGACGATGCTTTGACACCCGGGGTAATGTCACGGGTATAGAAAGGCACCTCGGGCACGGGTGCAGAAATGGCACAGAAAGAATGAAGACGACGATGTTGTTGTGGGGCTGTGTCTGGACGGCCCTGTTGTCCTGCATCCTTGCACACTGTGTGCAGTGTTAGCCCAACCGGCGTTAACCTATTAAATACTCTCCGTTCCAATAACTATCAATTTTCCATCAACTTTTCAAGAAAGACATATTTTTGGTCATATTTTTTATGCACTGGAACATAGCCAAATGGCAAAGACTTGCACGCATTTCTTTTTCGATAACAATGTTTGTTGGAGCAAACATGTCTTCCGCAGCAGACTTTCAACAAAAAAGGGAAGTGGCGAAAAGTGGTCGCTAAAATGACGTGCACAGGAGAGTGTCCTCGAGAAACGACGACCACGTTTTTGTCGTGCTAAACTTGATACGTCGGCGTTATTCTTCGCGGAGCCATTGAGCTACACCTTTACCAGGGGTGGAAAGTTGACGTCATGAAACACTCGCGCTATAAATGCGCATAGCTTGTTCAATATACGAAACAAGAGAGAAGATCATTCGATATTTATTGACTATATCAATAGGCACTAGAGAATTTTTTTCAATATTTATGAAAGTATAAAAGCTGCAGCCTTTTACTTGATAACTGTGCACTGAATATATTTTTTTTGTTTCTTGCGATAGCTTTCAAATTCACGATATGCACATACAGAAAATATTTTGCGCACATGCTGGGACAGTCAATGGTTGATAAATGTCGCCAACAATGATTGGTTGGTTTCTTTAGTAAGGCGAAGACACCATATAGGTTGTCCACATAGGAGGCCTCTAGGCTAATAACGATGGGGCTTATGTTGTGCTAATGATTGGCGGCTGTAAACTGCAAAACAGCCCCGCCGTGGTGGTCTAGTGGCTAAGGTACTTGGCTGCTGACCCACAAGTCGCGAGATCAAACCTCAGCTGCGGCGGCTGCATTTCCGATGGAGGTGGAAATGCTATAGGCCCCCGTTCTCAGATTTGGGTGCACGTTAATGAACCCCAGGTTGTCGAAACTTTCGGAGCCATCCACTACGGCGTCGCTCATAAGCTGATTTTGGGACGGTGAGCCCAACATATCAATCGTAAACTGCAAAACAATCGGTAATGAGAGCAGCGCTAGTCGTGGTAGTTAAACGTGTAACACTGACAGCTTGATACAAAGTTGTTCGTTTACAATGAAAGAATCTAAACTACAGAACGCAAGTGAAATACAACAGGCTACACACAGCCAGTGCTTCCGGAATGCGCACCGTGACGTATTGCACAGGCTTTGAAGATATAACGACATCGTGTGCATTCGGGTAACCAATAGTTTTTGCAGGAGACTTGGTATCTTCTTCTCCTAGCGTGCTTTAGGTGTTTTAGGTTTGCCTATACTTTGTGGTTGAGCGGAATATCATCGCTGTACCTATACTCCATTTCACAGATCAGGCGTTACGCTGTAGAAGCTGTACAAAAAGTTCGGCAAGCAAAACGTACAGCTCCGCGCGTCTCCGGAGCACTTACGTGTCATCTGATTATATAGCCCCGGTGCACCCTCGCCTTTCCTTGTGCTCCCCCTTGGCCCGACTGGCGAACAGAAGGAAGCGAGGAGGGTGCAAACAAACGTGGGGGCTGGACAACTCTGTAGTGTCCTCCCCTGCACCGACACTGTCTCGTGAAACAGAAAGTCCAGGTGGACGCCATGGTGACGTCACCTGTAGACTCACCTGTTACTTTTGATGTGGCTGCTTTTTGTGCTTTTATTTTTTTGCTCCCACTCCTGTAAAAGCCCTCCAAAGGGTTTACAGTATGTTGAAATAAAAGAATGAATACAGTTGCATATTAAGAAACATAATTAGGAAGAAGTTATTTTCTGCCTTAATAATGTCGGATATAATAATAATGTCCTAATAATGTCTAGACATATTAGGGCAGAAGTTATTTTCAATTACTTCGCGCAGTAATAACGGAAAAAAAAGATTAGTTATTAGTCGTAAGAACTCTGCAGTATTTTTTGTTGTGAACCCATTGACTTCAAGAAATCTCGCTGGCTTCAACAGCGTTACACATGATGTATGAAACAGAGTTTAAAACAGCGCTCTTTTTTTCCAGAATCCTATTCACTCCATCAATGTTCATCGCCGTCTCTCATCTCTCCTACCCGGTGAGGAACTTCAGAGACTGCCTCATCTTTCCAGTGGCCATGGAGACTCTGCCCCCAAACCTTGTTCGTGGGAAAGACTACACCTACTGGCACACGATCGTACGTATTTCCTCGGACTACGAACTGTTGTTGACACCTACTTCCAAACAATTGGAATTACCGTCCGCAGCGGGAGAGAATATCGTGAGAAAAGCATAGATTTTTTAATCGGAGGCAAGCTTTCTCTTTAATCTAAACGGCGGGTTTACGCAGAGTAAACAGGGAGTAGAATCGGCAATGACTAGCTCCTCCAACAGAACAAGAGGAAGTCAATTCTGCGTAGGTTATAGGTTCATCAAAAGACAAAATTTTTACTTCTTGAGAAATTACGCCATGCTTCACCCTCTCCCCTTTTTTTTCCTCACACTCCCGTCACTCTTGCTCACCCTCAGTTTGATTTCCCACCACCTTGCTATAATTAACATGGCTGTGCTGTGCCAGCAGGTGCTTGGTATGTGCTGGTTTCAGTGGCGCGGCCCCACCAAGGTTTTCGTATACAACATCAGCCTAACTTCGAGCGGAGCGTGAATATATCGACTGTCAAAAGACGCAGATGTGCGAAAGATCGTAATTCCTCTGCTTAGGTCCTATATAAATGACAGGTATAACAACAATCTGCACTACCAGGCGTTTGCCAGTAAAGCAAATAGCCTTTTTTGATACTTAACGTCCCCTCAAGGTGTAACAATGCGTTTTTGAGCTTCGCTCTTATTGATAAGGTGACACAGCTACAGGTTTTGCGCATGAAAATGGCTGCCTAGATTCTAAAACGCAAGAATAGCATGAGTAACAAAGCGAGAAAAGTGGCTGTCGGGCTCAGTAGTATCGTAACAGAATAGAAAGTTGGGCGAGTTGGTGTATATTCACCAACTCAGTAGTATTCGCCAATATCAGTAGTATCGATGTCAACATTATAGATGAAAAAGTCACGTTATCACATGATCAATAATTGTCACTGTGGCGTTTATCTCATAATGACTTCACCATATAACATCACCGCTTAGTCTAAGTGGCCTGATGCTAGAACAACTGCAAATCTATATTTTCAATGCCTGCAATTCAGAAGCCGGTGCAAAATTCTGTTGGTTCATGTGAAAGTTACGCATAGAGTTAAACCTCACCATTGGGGTGCAGAATGACTTCAGAGAAGGAGGTGACAGAAGCGTCAATGCGATCTTCTCTAATGAAAAACATGGCTATAGCTTTCCTGAAGTCTCATGCGAATGCATAAGCGAGCGAGGGATATTTTTATTACAACCACTTAATACCTTTGCGTATGCCATTGCGTCACATTTTGGCAGCATGCAACGGAGTATCCCTCATCACTTGGAACTGCTGACGGCTGCTAGTTCAGAAACGTATTGCCCTGCCTAAACGCACTGTTATGGCGTGGACACGCATCAGCCAATCGCATGCAGGGCCTCACTCTCTCTTTGGCACGTGTTCGCAGAATGAAACCTTGGCGCTGCTTGGTGAAGTGGATAAGGCAGGCTTCTCCGTTCCTCTTGGAATCTCGTTCAGTCTCAAAGGAGTGTACTACACCCCCAAGTTCGCCGATCCTGCTTCGCCGGCGTTGGATGAATTTCAGCTATTTAAGCCTTGCCAGGATCATTCGGAGCCATATTACGAAGACCCAAAAGTGGTGAGATAACGTACTATTTTTCTGTACTAACAATATACTTCACAAAAAACATATATAGCAAAAATATAATTTCCCACTCATTGCATAGGTGTAAAATCAATTTAAGTTCTACCTCTTTCTATGTAGTGTCATTACTGCCATCTTCATCAAAATGAGTGATAGTGAAAAATGAGAATGAATGTTGAAGGATAACATTTTTTTGTTAGAAGCAACCTCACAAAACCACAGAACAACAAATCCAAGAAAAAATATACAGCATTATATAGAAGTAGACTTTATGGATAGCGCATTGATTTTATGATGAACAAAATGAAATAAAGACTGCAAAAAGTATGGACCGTCTCCCCGAAGGGAACCTCAATGGAACGCGAAGGAGCAGTGGTGTGCGCGGCATCGACTAGGTTGAAACGGGCGTCGACGCAGGTGCTGGGAGAACGGTTTGAAGCGAAACTCGGTGTAGAGTTTACTCGAGTGAACGTTTGCTTGAAACGCAAAGACGCGGGAGACGGGTTGGGTTTCCTGTAACTTTCATTGCAGAAAGAATGTTCGCTCGATGTACACTCGAACGTTGCGAGCGGTGGAGAGGGTGAAGCGAGAGAGATGATCCGCGGCGAGCGGTGACAGGCTATGTAGAGAGTGACGTCCACGCGCGCGCACTGCGACGGAAAGCGTGACCTAGTTGGCACCGTCCCAAAACGTGCGACCAGGGGAGTACGGTGCGGACAAAGGGACAGCGTTACACAGGCTAGCCAAAGCTTCTTCGCATATAAATAATACTCACCATTAATGAAGCATCGGACCTACGGCCTTCGAATGTCGCGTCTAATGCTCAATGAATAGAGTGGCGTTGACTTATACTGTAAGGCTTACAGGCACAGAACTGTCCGATAAAGTAGGGCAAGTAGACGACAGCTGCCATCGCTTCAGTGTTATAACATCGAAAGCTTTATCCGGAAGATTTAGCTCCCGTGTCGAACGGTGGCAAATTCCCTGTTCGACCACATTTTGTAGCATTTTTATCAGAATGGCTACCTTAGAGTAAACGCTTACAACCATTCTTACCTATACCTCCTTTTACTTTCTTCATCTGTTTGTTTTAATACACTGTGGGCTGATGAAGCTTTCATCTTGGCACGCAAGAAATAAAGAACCGGGCAGTTAAATGTGCATGTCCTAAGTATTCTTAAGTTGAATAGAAATTACTTTTTAAAGAACTTTAATCGCACTTTCAAATTTCTGATTGTATTAATTACACAACTACACTCTTAGCAACCTATTTAACCTAAACTATCTTCCCGTTTTACCGCAGGGGTGCCTGCGCAAGTAGGCGTTTGGTGTGTAGCGACACCACGAACCCGAGCTAACGGGGGAGTTTCGACTCTCTCCCACGCCTTGCCGTGCGTGGCTTTGCCGTGTCCGAGGAAAAGGGGATCCTGGGGGTTGAGCCGACGCTGGGTGATTTGACCGTTAAGGCCCCCCGGCAGAGGCAACACACCCCTTTGGCCCCGGCTTCACGTAGACGGCACCCCTGAGCTGACCCACCCAGGGGAATCGGCAGTCGCCTTTTCCTATCTCTCTCTCCCTACATCTTCGTCTTTATCTCTTACTATTTATCTGTCCTGTCTTCTACTCTCTTCCGTTTACTTCCAAACTTCCTGGCGGCTAGGGTTAACCCTGTGCAAATAGCCTACCTTGGTCTAGGCGCATTGGGTTATGGTGGCGTTGTACGGCTGGCGTCTGCAGGTTTCAGCATTTGTAAACTTGTAGCGTCCCCTCGTTGGGCTCCGTGGTGGGTGGCCGCCAACGCTGCTGAACAACAATAAGGAAGACATGCATGGAGCATTCCCACTACTGTCTGATCGTACCGGCTTAAAGCCGGTACGCACCGATGATCTCACCAGAGAAGGATTGGCCACCCTGGTGCAGTATCTGGCCACCCCCTCCCGTAGGCATTCGTCAATTAACTCACGGCCCTCAGTCCCCACCAGCTGCGGAGCAACTGACCACGGCGGCGGTCAGATCTGCAAAGCAGCAGAGGGTGCTAGGAGTCTCTGGATACGGACAGGCCACCATTGGAGCTTGAACTTAGCAACGTTTAACGTTAGAACGTTATCTAGTGAGGGAAGTCTAGCTGTAATATTCGAGGAGCTAGAAGGCATTAAGTGGGATATAATAGGGCTGAGTGAGGTTAGGAGGACAGATGAGGCCTATACTGTGCTACAGAATGGGCACGTCATTTGCTATCGGGGCTTGGCAGACAGAAGAGAACTGGGAGTAGGGTTCCTAATTCACAGAAACATAGCTGGACACATAGAGTATTACTATAGCATTAATGAAAGGGTGGTAGGCATTGTAATTAAACTAAACAAAAGATACAAAATGAAGGTAGTACAGGCTTACGCGCCTACATCCAGCCATGATGACGCTTCAGTTGAAAGCTTCTATGAAGACGTGGAATCGGCATTGAGTAGGGTGAGAACACAGTATACTATAGTAATGGGCGACTTTAATGCAAAGGTAGGGAAGAAGCAGGCTGGAGACCAGGCAGTAGGAGATTATGGCATCGGCACTAGAAACGCCAGAGGAGAGCTACTAGTAGAATTCGCAGAACGCAATAGTCTGAATATTTTGAATACCTTCTACCGAAAACGAGAAAACCGCAAATGGACATGGAGGAGCCCTAATGGCGTAACTAAGAACGAAATAGACTTTATAATGACTGCACACCCAGGAGTCGTGCAGGATGTGGAAGTGGTTGGCAAGGTAAGATGCAGTGACCATAGAATGGTACGGGCTCGAATCCGCCTAGACTTGAAGAAGGAACGACAGAAACTGATACGCAAGAAGCCAATCAATGAGCTAGCACTGAGAGGGAAAGTACAGGAATGTAGAGTGTCACTGCAGAACAGGTACTCTGCTCTTAGAGAGGAAACCAACCTTAGCGTAGATACAATGAATGATAATCTGACGAGTATCATCACGGAGCGTGCAGTGGAAGTTGGAGGCAGGGTAGCTAGACAGGACACCGGCAAGCTTTTCCAGGAAACGAGAACCTAATTAAGAAGCGTCAAATCATGAAAGTGTCAAGTACAACAGACAAAACAGAACTGGCAGAGCTTTCGAAGTTGTTTAATAGACGTAAAGTATGCGATGTAAGAAGGTATAACATGGAGAGAATTGAGCACGCTCTGAAAAACGGAGGAAGCGTCAAAGCAGTGAAGAGGAAACTTGGGATAGGCAAAAGGCGGATGAATGCACTAAGGGACAAAGAAAGCAAAATAACTACCAATATGGATAGAATAGTTAAAATAGCGGAGGAGTTTTACAGAGATTTGTACAGTAGCCGAGACAACCACGACCTTAATACTATAAGAACTAGCAGTAACCCAGACGACACCCCACCGGTAATGATAGAAGAAGTCAGAAAAGCTTTGGAGAGCATGCACAGAGGCAAAGCTGCTGGTGAGGATCGGGTAACATCAGATCTGCTGAAAGATGGAGGACAGATTGTGTTAGAAAAACTAGCCACTCTATTTACGAGGTGTCTCCTGACGGGAAATGTACCAGAGTCTTGGAAGAACGCTAACATCATCTTAATACATAAGAAAGGAGATGACAAGGACTTGAAGAATTACAGGCCGATCAGCTTGCTCTCTGTAGTATATAAGCTATTTACAAAGGTAATTGCTAGCAGAGTAAAGAAAACATTAGAATTTAATCAACCAAAGGAACAAGCAGGATTTAGAACAGGCTACTCAACAATTGACCACATTCATACTATCAATCAGGTAATAGAGAAATGCTCACAGTATAACCAACCACTATACATAGCCTTCATAGATTACGAGAAGGCGTTTGATTCAGTAGAAATATCAGCCGTCATGCAGACACTGTGGAATCAGGGTGTAGATGAAATATAGATAAACATTCTGGAAGAAATCTACAGGGAATCAACTGCTACCATAGTGCTTCATAAAGAAAGCAACAGAATACCAATAAAGAAGGGTGTAAGGCAGGGGGACACAATCTCCCCAATGCTATTCACTGCGTGCTTACAGGACGTTTTAAGAAGCCTAGAGTGGGAACAGTTAGGGATGAGAGTTAATGGAGAGTACCTCAGTAACCTGCGCTTCGCCGATGACATTGCATTGCTGAGTAACTCAGGGGACGAATTGCAACTCATGATTACGGAGTTAGACTAGGAGAGCAGAAAGGTGGGTCTTAAAATTAATCTGCAGAAAACGGAAGTAATGTACAACAACCTCGGAAAGAAGCAGCGATTTGCGATAGGTAGTAGTGCACTTGAAGTTGTAAAAGACTATGTCTACTTAGGGCAGGTAATAACCGCAGAGCCTAACCACGAGATTGAAGTAACTAGAAGAATAAGAATGGGGTGGAGCACATTCGGCAGGCACTCTCAAATTATGACAAGTAGATTGCCACTGTCCCTCAAGAGGAAGGTATATAGCAGCTGTATTTTGCCGTTATTTAGCTACGGAGCAGAAACCTGGAGACTCACAAAGAGGGTTCAACTTAAATTGAGGACGACGCAGCGAGCAATGCAAAGAAAAATGGTAGGTGTAACCTTAAGAGACAAGAAGAGAGCAAAGTGGATTAGGGGACAAACGGGAGTTAAGGATATCATAGGTGCAATAAAGAAGAGGATATGGACATGGGCCGGGCATGTAGCACGTAGACAGGATAACCACTGGTCATTAAGGGTCACCAACTGGATTCCCAGAGAAGGGAAGCAGGATAGGGGGAGACAGAAGGTTAGGTGGGCCGATGAGATTAAGAAGTTGGCGGGTATAAATTGGCAGCAGCAAGCACAGGACCGGGTTAACTGGCGGAACATGGGAGAGGCCTTTGTCCTGCAGTGGACGTAGACAGGCTGATGATGATGATGATGACGATGATCTTCCCGTTTGAATAACATTTAAACAATCTATGAACATTCGTTACTTTACTGGGACCACTGCATTGCATATTTCCGGTTTATTTCAACATGAACGAGAAGTTCGGCGCTCAAGTAATGCAGTGGGCCAATTCTATGATGGTGAATGTTCATTATATTGTGCCTTCAGCGCATATGCGAAATCATAACGTAATCTAAGCATTGCCATTTTCATATACATCGAAATCAATTCGTGGCTTCCTTACGCAAAAAAACTTTTAATGAATCCATCAGTTTTTTTCTGAGGCTGTTGCACCATTTCCTTGACGGTAAGGCGACGTTTCATTTTTCCGAGTGCCAGCTCTTCTTGAAGCTTTTTGCTGTCGGAATAGATGCGCAAGGGCAATGGCGAACACTGTCATGAAGTCAGACCTCGACATTGAGCCGCTTGATATGGACACCTAGTAATGTGATGATGATGATGATGATGACTATTATGATGAAAACTTTAGTTTGTCTAGGGAAGACGCAGTGAAGACCCCGCGCTACCCCGCTAGTCCCCATAGGGACCACCAAGCCTAGCTTGGCGGCCAGTTCGCGGGCACTCTGGACGACCAGGGTTAGGTCGTTGAGTTCGAGGCTTCGCAAAAACGCTTCCTACTGTCCTCGTTCTGGCGGTGGCTTCACATTTGCACAACATACGGTTGAATTCTGCTAACAGTTCCAATGTAGGACAATCCACACGCAATTACCGTCCAGGCTGTAATGGCATGAAGAACTACAGGGTTAGGTTAAGCACGCGCTTGCAATATTTTGTAGGTGAGAGAGGGGGAATGCCCTTCTTGACAAAGAGAAGTGTTAGTTTACGCCGTTGAGTGTAAGCAAGGGTTTCGCGCGAAGCAGGGGGGCTACGGTGGTGGCGCGATCAGTCAGTCCTCGAGCGGCCTCAAGTGTTAAAGCTAGAGCCCACAGTCTTGTCCCTAGTGAGTGGTAAACCAAGTGAGATAATAGGGCGGGGTACTTCAGATGCTTTAGGGGACGCGGAGGGTTTCATCGGTGACCATCCCGGCTTCGTACGGCCTTGATAGCCGCCTTGGAGTCGCTATATTGACTCTCTGTGACTATCCAGCACCGCCAGCACGAATGCAACCTATTCGGCTATCACAGGCTTCGATGTACGTTCGGTATATAGTGTAGCAAGTGAGCCTTAAATGGGAGCCGATGATGGCAACACCGATTGCCTCATATAGGACATGTGCCAGTGCACCCACAAAGCTTGCCTGCTGTGCTGACTATGGACATGCTCGAACAGAGCTCTACGCCTGGCTTTACGTTGACCGACGTTGTGCGCAGTGGGCATATCGCAGGGAATGGTTGCAAAATGCAGCTGAGACCAGATGTCTCTGTGAATCCGCACGGATAGTCAATAGAGTTGAGGCCCATATCGTTGAGTATGGACGGAATTTTCGGTTACCTCTATCTCGCCAAGCGATTCTTCTCTGTTAATACAGGCAGCCGCAGTCTGGACTAAGGACGGCTGTTTTAAGTAAAAAATGGGCAGATACATGTTTCTTGGTCTATTCTGAATATTGGTTCTCAAAGTGAATACTTCCAAACCTGTGTAGGCAGAAACTGTGTGAGATGATTTCTGTTTGACCTATCACATACCCTACCCGACGAACGACATTCCGCAATAGCGCAAAAAGTGGGTATAACGCCAGAATAAGCTGATCCTCTGCACCGAGCACCACATTCGTCGCCTCTACCACCTGACAATATTCGTTTTTCGCGAAATTCATGCTGTGTGGAGGTGGTTACGAATTAAAAACAAGGCTGGATGCTACTCAGTCAGGCCAAAGTATTGCGTTTTCTTCAAACTATTGTAGGCACAAAAGCGTCAGAGCTAATCTCCACTTCTCGAATTTTTTGTTTAAATAAGTGTTGCAACCATCACCAACTGCAGACTTCTTCACGAAACACTGGCTAACATTGTTTACCCAGAAAAATATTATCTGTACTTAAGGCTGCCATTCATTTGATCTTTTCCTAAATTAACCGCTATTCTTGAATAATCTGAAGTATTGTTTATCCACGGTGTTGCTTTATTTCTATTTTTCATGCACTTGCCCATTCCCCTCTGCAATGCATTTTGCCTTTGAGGGTATTAAAAATGAAATATAAATAAATAAATAAACTGCACGCACTTTTGAGACAATTCTTTGCTAATACTTGCAAGTTTTGCCCTGACTTGTTTTATACTTCTCAAATTATGAACAATGTTACTGGATAATCATAGTATATTTGCGGTCAAGTGGCCATGAGGGTGACGACAGCAACTGTTGGCGAAGCTTTTTAGGTCGGGCAACTTTTGGCCGGAAAACGAGAAGTCAAACTCCAAGCAATATATGATGTAACTTTATAGCAGCGAGCAGGCTTTCGGCCGTCCTCAATATGATTAGTGGTAAGCCACGTCATTTCCACATGTATGATAGCGTCGGCATTCATACACGTGGCATTAAACATTTCAGCCTTATTCATGCTGGCCGTGCGAGTGCCAGAATGAACTCCGCTGAGCACGTAGGTGCAAGCCTACAAAAAAAACCTGAAGATTCCTAAATAATGCGCAAGGTCCCCAGATATTCAGACGTGGTTTGCGCAAGGTGGTTGGGATTCATTTAGTGGACCGTTGAAGCAAAATAGCAATAGAGGTGCGCATGGCAATATTAACGATACATTGCTGCATTGCTGCATTAATCGAATGCCATTCAGAATATCATAGGAGCCCAAATTTGCCGTGTAGGAACCGTAATAAAAATCACTTTCAGTACTGTAGATTTGCAGTATCCAGGTAGTTAGCACTCGGAAGAGCTCAGGTGCAAATAGCAACTAAAACTAGTTGTACGCAGTGAAAGATGTCGAAACATGCAAAGCACGCTCGTACCAACTCTCGCTGCAACTCGTGACAAGCAGCTTCGTTGTCTGTCGAACGAGTATTTTCGCCCATATTCTGAAAGAGTGCTTGTTGCATAACGCTATTCGCGCCTTGGCGTCGGGGACACTGCCATTAGTCAGGCTGCGTATAACGTGAGCTCTTCAAGATTAGCTTCTCACTGGAGAGCATCTCCTCATCCCACCTAACGCGGCGTCTCATTGGTCACTTCCCACCGTTCCTTCCCCCTGAACCGCCTCTCCTTGCCTTGTTCACACGGGCACACTCCTTCCGTTGAGCTGCGTAACGGCAACAGCGAAGGTTCCAATAAGAAGAGATTCAAGGTGGCCAGTGAAAACAGTCTGCACGCTACAACTATACATGCCATGTGCTGATTCATATCATCGGCTTGTAATTCTGCTATTACAATGATCAAAGCAGTGCACCCAAGCGCGCTCACATGGGCGGACCACCTGTTGTGCTGATTTTGCGTAACCAATATTTTTTCTATGGTTCACCAACTCTAGGCTGCAGGTGGTGCAACTGCAGTGCAGAGTGTTTCTTAAATAAGTGCAGGGCAGCTTTGATTTGGTTGCGTTATTTATGGCGCTGCTGAACAAAACGATGCCCTCGTTCCGGTACGTCACAACGTATGCAGTTCGAGGGCACGATATCTCGCGCACCTATTTCTTTATTCGTGATGACCTCGGCTGACACCGCGAAACAGCACTGCTCCACCCATGACACACCGTAAGATTTAAAAAACGTTTTGGAATTGTTTCAAATTGTTTGGCTTATATTGTGCAAGCATCAGCTTTAACACCGGAAAATTTGATCACAGGTGTTTAAGGAAGAAGTTGTTCCACCGGTGATAAAATTACCGATCACTGACGATTGAGATTGCCACTATTAGTGTACAGCACGAATTCTTTGTACTTTGCCTTTTCAATTTCTGGGCACGGGTTCGTCTTATATACAGCTTTATTTCTACTCCTAGTAGTAAGCATGCATGCTGGTAGCATGCTGGCTGCATGCTGGTAGCATGCTGGTAGCAAGCATGGCAAGCATGCGTCACCGTGGCGGCATTTCCGCAATACATCCGCCCCCGTATTTTTTGTAATATGTATTTGTGATAAACCGGAGCGGCCTGAAATACTTCTTACCTCAAGAACACTATCAGCCTTTCTGAATGTATCCACAATACCGCCTTTGCTTTTATGTGCATTGCAATAACAGTTATCCTTTCCTTCTGTAGTTCTGCCCACAAGATGACTGGACTCCGAAACTACCCTTATTGGCCTACAACATGCGAGAGAAGCAAACGATCACCTACTTGACTGAGACTACAATAACGCTAATGGTGAGAACACATATCTCGCTTTTCTGATTGCCATCAGATACTACTTATTGTTCAGATTTTGCCTCGCACCACCTCAACCTAATTATGAAGAGTGGTGTTGAGCTTCGTCGATTTTGACCATTTGCTATTCATTAAGGCGCATCTAAATCTAAGGACGCTATAGCCATTCACCTCCCTGAAAATGCAGAAGCTGTGGCAGGGATTTGATCCCGTTACCTTCCGGTAATCCATGTAGCAACATAACCACGGTCAAGCATGGGTGGTAGATTTTCTTTATAACACTAAGGCACGAATATATTGATTGATATGTAAGGTTTAACGTCCTAAAACCACCACTAGATTATGAGAGATGCCGTAGAGGAGGGCTTCGGAAATTTTGATCACCTGGGCTTTTTTAACGTGCACTCAAATCTGAGCTCACGGGCCTACACCATTTCCGCCTCCATCGAAAATGCAGCCACCGCAGCCCGGATTCGATCCCGCGACCTACGGGTCAGCAGCCGAGTACCTTAGCGACTAGAGCCCTGCAGTGAGGCAGGCACAAATATATATGGCGCATGTAGTTTCTGCAGCTATGTTATGCCTTGACAAGCGATGTAGACAGAAGCTGAAAAGAAGGTCGAGGGTTGATGTGATGTGAGGTTGTAGAACAGGAATTTCAGCAAAATACTCAGTTCAACTATTCTATGCTAAGTCTTCACAAGTTACTATAGTGCACTGGATATAATTTTAAGAAAAAAAGCAAGTTAATATGATTTCATAACCGTACCCAAGGTGTAAACAAAAATATATTGTTTTTCGGATCAGCCATGTTTTATTCTTGCGTAGAGGGAGTCAAATCTCACTTTTGAAATAATGGCATTATGTTCTTTTGGTCGTGATAACTTAGTGTAGTGGAAATCCATATTTTTAAAATCAAGCTTCGAATGCAGCTCGTGGACATCGTACCAAACAGTGATCTGCCACAAAATCAAACACTAAAATCATAGGCATTGTTAAGACGTTTGTACGATGGCACTCGGCGACAATACCCAATGGCGACAGTCATGGCAAAGCACGGACCGTCAGAGCGACCGGTGTCCTGTCAAGAAAGAATGTAGCCAAAGAGGGCAACCCACTAGTAGGCACTGAAGTGCACAGTCCATGCATAGCGCTGACGCTACAGTAACCCTGGGTACGAAATTCCGGCTGGCGATCACTTCAAAGAGCCATCCGTCAACCACTTGAGTCAGCCAAATTGTGAGCTAGTCATTGTAGAACTCGACGAGCTCCGCATTGACAATCTCGTGCTCTCGATGGTGCATGTTCGAAATTGGTTTAATAAAGTATATCAGGTGGTTGTCCGGAGAGGTTTGTTCTATGAAACTGTAGAGGTCATCGTATATGGCTAGTAGTTTTCAAAATAGGGCAGTCGCAGGGGCAGGATGGGGAGCCATATACTGGTAATTTAGGGAGGAACGTGGTCTCAGAAAAACCGATGCTACCGTTAATGCTCTTCTTCTTTCGTCGTTATTCTTCATGTATTGCAATGACGTCAAGCTCGCGACACTTTTTGCAAGCCTGGCCGAGGCAAAAATAAGCGCATACACAGACCAATCCGGCTTGTACGGAAGGATCATGTCGACGGTGTGTGACGGGTGCCTTCCGTACAATATGAAGAGTTTCACTCTTCTGTAGTGCTCTTTGAGACGGCATGGCAGGCGTAAATGACGAAGGGTGGAATAACATCCCAATTTGTGTGATAGGCGATTATACACATTGGGAGCATGTTGACGAGTGTACGGGCATAGCATTCGGTTAGAGCCCCTGCCTGTGGGTGCTAAGCAGTGATTGTGTGATAGAAAGCATGATGTTTAGGTAGAATGGTTTCGGTGGCTTCCGACAAGGAGACATGGGCTTGATTTCTGAGCAGCTCTTGGGGTGGTTCGTTACGTAGTATCGATGGGTGGAGGAGCACGGAGACAACATCCAGCGCTGTTCCCGATGGGAGGGTGGCGGTTTTGGCTTACTGCATGAGATGTTCAACAGCGATGATGGCCAAGTGGTTAGCAGTTGACGTCAGAGGAAGTGGTTCATACAAATCAATGCTCATGCACCCAAAAGACCGCTTCGGGCCAGGATAAAGTTAATAAGCTTATAAACCATCTGGCCACAACTTTGTTGAAACATTTTAGCGTTGGAAATTGAGTTGATAGTGAAAGAACTTCGGCATGTAACAGAACATTCCTCGGCAGATGTACAGCAGTTGAATGCGTTTTGGTATTTTCGAAGGTTCACAATGCGGCTCGACCTAGAAGAAATGGCATATTTCCAAATGCAGAGTGCGATGTATTACCAGTAGCCTATGGTGGCCGTCCGAGTTATGATTGCGTTGATGAAGTAGGTCATTGCGAATGACCCGAATGGTGAGCTTGACGCTGCAAGACGTGAGTGATTGTTGTTCATGAATGTTCAGTAGGAACGTTGATCAACGAGGGGAATAATTTATCTTAGTACTCTTCAAAAAAGATAGTCTAGGTCAATGTGAGACGCTGAGGAGGTCGTCTGCGTGATCATGCTGGTGTCAGCTGCGGTACAGAACACATGTACTGTGGGGCTTTAAGCGACGCTTCTTCATCACCTGTACATAACCATCATTTTATGATGTTCTTCAAGTTCATCATTTGTGGGCATTCATTGTTATGCATTCATTCATCTGTGCAGGCACATTCAGCTTTCGTGCCACATCATTTTCTATGAAGAGAAATTGGCAATGTTTTTTTTTTGTTTACAGGCATGTAACAGCAAGAAGTTTCACCTGAACCTGAAATTCGCTCTGGCCGCATACGACGTCGACTTTGACCACGCTCTACCATGCTCGCGACTGGGTTTCCAATCGTCAGGCGCCGGCTACAACAGGGTCAAGAATACGCGCAATGTGTTGAACTTTATACGAAATAATTACACCGATGCTAGAGCGAATTTCAAATGCCGATTAATCCCCGTTGGTTAAACCAAAATAAAAAAAAGTTGGTTATGTCGTACGTGGTGCAGAGCACCATGTCTCAGTGTTCTATCATTATTTCAAACTAAAAAAATATAATTTATTATTGTTGTTTTTTTTCAATGCACTCACTCGTCTTGTCTGTATTTGGGAGAGTGATCATTCGTCGGCCTCATCAGGCTCCATATTCAACGGTATGTTCCGGTCTCTGAAATAACTCGCCGTTCTGATGGCAAGTTTGATCACCGTACCAATAACACCAATGAAAGTTTATTGATAGAATTTAGAATTTTAACTTGAAGTGACACGTGCTACACAGTTGGTTTTATAACGCCCGGGACGGCCAAATTCAGAAAATATAGATCAGGACGGCTTTATGAAGTGCGAGAACTGCTGCTTTCAGATATACATATAAGAAAATACAGCTCTGATCCCGTTGCTCAAGAAATATTCAGGCCAGGTTATCCGCGGGATGTAAAGTCACCGAGTTATAAGTAAATTCGTGGTTTTACACATGGGCTTCAGTATAGCTGCGGATTACGGGATCGCCGAATCGATTTCACAGCTTATCACTACATATGACCTAATGTGGCAGCAGGCCTCTCGAGTATCCCGGCACTCCACTTAGACACAACCAATGAAAAAAAGTAAACAAGAAGCCAAGTAAAGCATACGGCGCAATGTTTGCTATATTGTTGAACGTAAGTTTGAGAATCCTGATTTAAAGTGAAAGATATATGCTATGGTAAAATCTGAACCCCCAACCTCGGCTACTCGCGTTCGATGATCCATTAATGGAGCTAAGACAGAACTCAGACAAAATTTTTCGTCTCCTGTTTCAGGTATTTTTGAGCGCCTAAACTAAATTTTCGCATAATTCGTCACTCCTGTTACTGAGATGTCAGCAGCGATGCAGGCAAGGCAGAATCCACGAATCCTATATAAACAGACTGAAATAAATCTACAGCGGATGCACAGTCACCATAGTCCTCCATGAAGAAAGCGATAGACACCCGATAAAGGAAGGTGTAAGAGAGCAAGACACAATATCATATATATCTCCAGGGCTATCCGCGGCGTGTTTACCAGAGGTGGCCAGGCCAAAGATTGGGAATAATGACAAATAAAAGCTATGGGTGAGTATCTTTGTAACCTGTAATTCGCAGATGGCATTGAATTGATAAATAAGCCAGGATACAAACTACCCCTCAGGATTACTCAATTGGACATGCAAATCAATAGAGTAGGTCTGAAAATTAATATGCGTAAAACTAAAGCAGTGTGCAACCACCTTCGCAGAACACTTTCCGATAGAGTTAGAGATGCTTGAATAATAATTAATTAATTAATTAATATAATTAATTGATGCGTGGAGTTTAACTTCCCTAAACCACCATATGATTATGAGAGATGCCATAGTGAAGGACTCCGGAAATTTTGACAACCAGGGTTTTTTCCCATACACCGAAATCTGAGCACACGGGCCTATAGCATTTTTACCTCCATCGGAAATGCAGCCGCCACTGCCGAGATTTCATCTCGCGCCTTCCGGGTCATGAGCCTAGTACCTCAGCGACTAGACCACCACAGCGGAGCTAGAGACACTGGAAGTTGTAAGGGGTATACCGACAGCTAATAATTGTGGAGCTGAAGCTAGGAAGCGAAATTTCGATGAATAAGAAAAAGGATAGAATCAGATGTTGAAATCTTCGTATATATTATGAAGGTATATATGTGACTGTGGCGGCAAAGACCATCCAATTTACAGTATGGAAGTTAAGAGGTTTCTCGAACTGCATAATGCATGTATACGCCTTCTGTTCTTTTTTACTGAACTGTTTAAAACACAAGCTACAATAAGCTATGAGAGCGTCATGCGTAAGGTATGGGCTCATTGTGCATGCCAACGCGGTTTTAAGCGAATGTTGAGAAATTCACTAGTTTTTATACACTGTAATATTCATATATTAGTACTTTTCTGCTCTCACGCTGCTTATGATCCTCAAATGACCCCACCGTCTACTTTATAATATATACTATAAGAATACCCTTTTCAAGACTAAGCTTCTTAACAAAAGCCAATATTTTACTTTTTTGCACTCTAACAAATATATGTTTATGGAGGTCTGGCCGATTCCCCAAAGTCATGAACCGACCATCTGAGAATATACGTCTAATTCACCTTCAGCGTGTTTTTGATGTTGTAACAGAAACTTTGTCATCACAACTCAGAAGAGACAACCAAGAACAGAACTCGGTACGTTCTCGACCAGTTCGTGACCAAGTGGATGTGCTGCTCTCGGTCGGCATTTACTCAGTCACCAGCGCATTCCAAATCAGCTATCACTAGGAGACCTTCAAACCAGATAGAGGCGCGTTTTCTCTACGGGTGCACCGTACTTTTTAGTGAACCTGTCATCGTAATCATCAGCCACTGCAGTACAAAGGCCCCTTCCAAGCAGGTTTGTAGCAAGGAATTCATAGTTAGGGGGCGGCACTTGGTTGAAGGTTTCAGAAACACCTCTATTCATTAGTCATTGTCCGTAAAACACGCCGCTCTTTAATATATAATATTAATAATATTATACCTCATTTAGTTACGAGCCTACTTCGAAGTATCGCCCCTTAACCGTCCTTTGCTAGCGCGGTGATGTTATCCTTGCGAACCTGCTAATCCAATGTTAATCATATCGAGCTTTCGCTCTTGAGCGCAGATACTGTTTTCTCCTTCTTTGCTTTCACCCCCCCTTCCCTCACTGCTAACGAAGCTGTGTAAGCCATGTTCACAAACGAACATTTGTTCATTTCTTCCTCAGTCAACTGGTACCTCGCTTCTTCATATCGAACACAATACATTTCCATTCACTTCGTTTCATTTATTGCCCAGCACCTCCCCACACCCAGCACCTCCACCACTTGTAACGGGGTTTATTTGCAGCGCAGAACGCAGAAAGCGAAGCAGTCAGCAGCGTCCGGCCAAGCGCAGCAAGCACGAGCTTATGCTGATGGCGATGCCCCTGATGCGCCGAGAAATGCCGCTGAAGCTCCTCTTCTTCACTACAATACTCTCATCCCTTGTTGTAGGGCTATTACAGTAATGGAACGAAATTAAAAATTTATAGAAGTGCATAGCAAAAAAACGAAAAAATATATGTTACAGAAATACATATGCCTTCACGACACTAATAGAAATGCAGATAATAATAGTATTATAGTTGCAAGCTCCTCAGTAAAACACATACTATACAACTTCTCAAAACACATAATAAAATCATAGTTTAATTACAACACACATGACTTACACAAGTCATCTTAATCGCAATGCATAGAATCAGAAAACACTACAGAGCTTATGGCTTCTAAAGTTTCAGTAATGGATTTAGTTTTCCCAACCAGATCTGGCAACCAATTGCACTGCAGAATTGCCCTAGGGAAGAAACTGTGCCTGAAGCAATTGTTATGAGCTTTGAGACCCATACTGTGTTTGTGTCTTGATGTTTCCTGTGTTTTGATCTCAAAGTACTTGTCATGTTAACGTGATTATGAAATATTGGGAAAACTAATTTTATGTTTTTGAATTCGGTTCACTTTTGAAGTGTGAAAGCTCAGCGAATTTACCTATTTGAGAGGTGAAAGAAAACGACGATACTTATTGAATATGAAACTAAAACAAAGACGCAGTATTTTCTCAAGTTTCGAACAGTTAGTTTGGTTAGAGGAATCCCGAACTGATCGCCGCGGTGGTCTAGTGGCTAAGATACTCGGCTGCTGACCCGCAGATTGTGGGTTTGAGTCCCGGCTGCGGCGGCTGCACTTCCGATGGAGGCGGAGATGTTGTAGGCCCATGTGCTCAGATTTGGGTGCACGTTAAAGAACCCCAGGTGGTCGAAATTTCCGGAGCCCTACGCTACGACGTCTCTCATAATCATATGGTGGTTTTGGGGCGTCAAACCCCACTTGTCAATCAAGTCAGGGATCCCGAACTACTTTGGCATATTCGCAGGCATAACAGCGTACAGATACCTAGGTCCGATATCTACGCCGTACTTGTGCTGGAATCTCCACATAGAGAAACTTTATTCCAAGGTGTTAAGGGGCCTGAGACGCAATCTCTACTGTGCCTCTCCCGAAATTAAAATTCTAGCTTACAAAACTTTGCTAAGAAGCGCACATTCATGCCTCGAAAAAAAAAGGAAATCTGTGTCAAGGCCAGCACGCGAGCCCGCCTGACGCGATGAACAACTCAACGGCGTCAACACGTGACGGCGCCTTTATGGCGCGCACGTGCAGTGAGTCACTCGAGCAGCCCATCGAGCCAGCAACCGGCGCCTTCCTGTCTGGCGGGTCTGACGCAATGCCTGGCGGCGTCACTCGTCCTTGGGTGCAGCCACCTGCAGCGCAGCCTCTCCAGATTCGATGCGAAAGAATGACGCGGCCCAGCGGCGACCCCCATTGGAGGAGTCTGACCTCACGACCAGCGGCGCTTGTGGTTGGACATTTTGTTATTCAAAGAATCCACCCGGTGCATATGAAAGAAGCCCTGCGGCGCGTCGCGAGCAGCAATCATATGTGAGAGCAGACATGTGCGTCAGAGGAGAGAGCTATGTGATAGAGAGTTGAGCTTTGTGTCAGAGAAGAGAGCTATTGATAGAGAGTTGAGCTATGTGTTAGCAGACCTGTTTGAGAGCAGACCTATGTGCAAGAGGAGAGAGCTCGGCTGTCCGGGTCTCTGAGCTGTCGGCCCCAATGCCGAATTTGTAACGCTTCTGTAAATATGCTGCACATAAACCTCGTTTAATTCGCCGTTGTCTCGTCCGCTCGTCTATCAGCTCTGCGCAGAAGCAGTCGCGAGCTGAGAAACCTACGCTACCAAACGGCTGGTGACCTTCCCGGCGAAGTTCGAAGCAGTGGCGCCTTCGGGACCGTGTTGGCGTCGCCGTCTTTCGAAACAGTGGTTGCAGCGGTGAGAATCGTAGCGCCCTTCGTAACGTCGTCGGAGGCGCGCTTCACAACAACGCATGAGTTTGAGAAAGTTCGTGACCGTCCATACTGCAGGGGTGACTGAAAATTCGGTGTGTCGTCTTCTAACCGTGTTACTGCGCTCACTAGTTTGACCCTTCTGGCACATGATGTCCAAAGTGTTTGCGTCGGTAACAGAATGAATGTCATCAAGTCCTGGCCCGCCGCGGTGGTCAAGTGGCTGAGGTACTCGGCTGCTGCCCCGTCGGTCGCGGGATCAAATCCCAGCTGCGGCGGCTGCATTTCCGATAGAGGCGGAAATGTTGTAGGCCCATGTGCTCAGATTTGGGTGCATGTTAAAGAATCCCAGGTGGTCGAAATTTTCGGAGTCCTCCACTACGGCGTCTCTAATAATCATATGGTGGTTTTGGGACGTTAAACCCCACATATCAATCAATCAATCATCAAGTTCCCGGAGCCACTGCAACATTCAGGAAACCTAAGAAGAAACTGGCTTCAGTTTAAACAAAAATTAGTGTTCCTCCCCAGCAACCACGTCGTAAGAAAATCCAAGGACAGAACCTGTTAAATCAGTCATATTCCTCAATGCCATTAGTAATGACGCCCTGGACGTGTATAACAACTTCGTGTTTGCCGAAGGTGTCAACAAAAAGATGATCAAGCGTTAGTCAGAAATTTTGATTGGTACTGTGCCAAGCAGGGCCATGAAATTATGAAAGACGTGTGTTTCGCCTTTTAGTACACGAAGAAGCAGAAGGGCTCGAAATATTTTTGAAAGACCTCAAGAAGAAAGTGAGTTTCTGCAACTACGGCGAGCTTGAACAATCTATCAGAAGGGACCAATGCTGTTTTGGATCTGCGACATAAAACCCTGACACAGAATAGTTTGAGAGAAGTTTACATTGCAGGATGCTGGTCAACTGTGTTGACTGGTTTGTGGGGTATAACGTCCCAAAACCACCATATAATTATGAGAGACGCCGTAGTGAAGGGCTCCGGAAATTTCAACCACCTGGGGTTCTTTCACGTGCACCCAAATCTGAGTACACGGGCCTACAACATTTCCGCATCCATCGGAAATGCAGCCACCACAGCCGGGATTCGATCCCGCGACCTGCGGGTCAGCAGCCGAGTACCTTAGCCACTATACCACCGTGGCGGGGCAGCTGGTCAAATGTGTAAAGTAACTGAAGTATCAGCGCAGCAAAATTAAACCTGGTCGAAAGAAGTTGAGCGCACCGGGAAGTGCCAGTTGAGTGCACAAGAAGAGCTAAACAAAGCAGCAATAAGCAGTCTCGTAGTCAGTGCGGAAGATGTTACGCTGCATAAGAACGTCCAGCTCGGGGAAAGTTTTGCCACGTAAGCAATAAAAAGAATCATTGTGCAGCGTGTTGTAGAAGATGCCAGGTTGACCAAGTGAGCGATGCACAAGAGGCCGACGATAATATAAAAATCTCGAATATAAGCTTATGCGACGTGGCTGATAGCGTTGGAACAGACTCGACAGTGGGTGGTGAGGTGGCTTGCTGATAGCTGTCATGTAAAGCAGATACCGGCTCAAAAATAAACCTGTTACTTCTGTCAGTGTTCAGCCACGCCAGCTGATCAATATAGCCACGAAAACACGGTACTTCTAATGGCGTATAATGGAAGCATTGACAAGCGTGCGACACTCTCAATAAACGTCCTGAAGTTAATCGACCAAGAGCGTTCGGTTACACTACTGTAATGATTTTCGCAACGCTATGTTGGTTTCGAGGCATGTCAGGAAAAAAGACTCATTCCGGTTAATTCGATACACTGAATTCAACAAGGCGCTCCACAAAAGGCTTTTTGGCTTTTCCACACTTATTTCTCGGAGCACGCTTTGTGCAGCGATAATACAAGATGGCACTGCGATCGGGTGCCGTTCCAGTGCTGCAGCATTTCGGGAAAGTACCGTTGGCGTTTACCCGAGGTGGTCTAAATTTCCGGAGCCCTCCACTACGGCGTCTCTCATAATCATATGGTGGTTTTGGGACGTTAAACCCCACAAAATCAATCAAAATCAACCGTTGGCGTTTAAACAGCGGCCTCTCAAAGAGATGAGCAACATGGAAAAGGCCTCTATCATCGGGAAAGTGGACCAGGCTATTGACTAGTTAAGCTGTTTAGTTGTATTACGGAAGGCAGGTGACCGTAATTGTCATATGCATGGGTCCAAAGTCTATAAACAAGACCTAATACGTGAACAATATTCTACGTCATTTCGGGAGGACATTCAAAATGAAATATCGTGTGCAACTTTTTCCTGTTAAACACAAAGCATGTTTCTATTAGATACCAACGGACGAGTCTACGTCACGCGCGTCCACCTTGGCTCCGCCCTTTTATAGCTACATGTTCTTGCAGATGCCGTTTCGAATTTATCCAGGGATAAAGTTACCAGGCCTGGCAGGAGTGCGCGTATATATTGATGATATTGTTACGAGGAAGACAAACCCAGCAGGCGCAGACTTGAGGGAATATATAAGGGTTCACAATTGTTTACTTGAGCGGAGCTGCCAAACTAGGAGCTCGCGCCATCGGTCTGCGGTCGTCTCCCTCTACATCGTATGGATTGCTATGCCACTGGCACGTCTGGATATGCTAATATAGGGGGGGACTCAAATAGCAACACAGGGAATGGCATACAGCCGTACTAAAGCTGGTAGATTAGGCCTGGAGAATATTTATTGCCCAAAAATATGGGCTTTGGGTAACAACTATAACATTTCTAGTGGGCGTCATCAATCAAAGTGGCCTCCACCCAAGCGCAGGCTTAACCGCGAGCATACCATCCACATCCAAAAGATAAGGAGAAAGTTAGCAGAATTTTTGACATTGTAAATATACTTCTGCGAGTATAAATGCTTGCTCAGTGACAGGACGTCACTACTTTAAGCCTTTTGATCAAAAATATTATATTCGTACGAACGTCAACCTACGCGTATCAATAGTAGCCGTGGTTTGATCAAATCACTGATAAACTTACAGCTACTAGCACTCTTTGATTCAAAGAAAAAAAGTAAAGCTAACTGCACAAGAATAAAAATTTAGTATCGACGCCGCCTTGCTACAGAACGCGGAATCGACTGGCGCCCGGTCAAGTTCGCGTCACGTGTTTTTAAAAAAACTGAAACACCCTGTGCTCAAATATGATAAGAGACGCGGGCTATCACTTTTGCGTCCTAAAAGTTTCACCAACCTGTCTAAGGCGGTAGAATTTTTGTTGAAACTGATCACAAGCATCTGATTTTCATTGACTGAAGATTGTTGTCTGCCTACTCCAAAGGCTGCAGTGATTTTGCCTTGCAGTTGCTACCACGGAAAATCGTGCTGCTCGTAAACATGCTACACCGTACTGCCACGCAGCCTGAGGGGCCCAGAGTATGTGGAAGACATGGAGATCCACTCGTCGCTTAAGGCCCAGTAAGCATTCGAAGAGAGCAGCTAATTCAACAAGAGCCCAGCGCATAACACCATTTAGGCAGCGTTTTAGAACAACTAAAAGCAGGCGAGACGATTCAAATAAAACTGAAGACATTCGCATAGGTATTACTGAAAGCGGATAGTGTATTGCTTAAAGGGGCTAAAATTGTCGTGCCGAAAACTCTGACAGCAGAAACTTCGAGCTGAACACACGATTGTCACGTGGGGCAGAACAAGTACAATGCGAGGACACAAAGGCTGTTTTTTTTGTTTTTTTTGGCCATGAGTGTGAAGTGATAGTGAGAACCAAGTGCGAAAATGCTAGGTGTGCCAAAAGTACGCCTCCAGCCAGCCAAAGAAGCCCCTGTTACGAACGCCTTTACCAAGCCACTGCGGTATTGGTTGGGAGCTGACTTGTTACAGTTCGTAGGGCTCTCCTACGTCCTACTATATGACGACCAGCCGATCTTCCCAGATTTTTAAAGACAAGTCGTCACAACAGCTGCTGAAGTAATTTTGAAAATATCTGCCATATTCTGTTGTTTTAGCATTCCAGTAGAAGCCTGCACTGAAAATGACTATCGCTGAAAAACGAGCCCTTAAAATTTGCACTTTCATTCAATAGTAGCGAGGGCTTTGGTCTGGCAGACTTGATGCCTTGTTGGTGCATGCAAGGGATCATTAGTGAGCGGCCATTTTGTAATAAGATCACATACTAAGTGACGCCAAAAACAGGCAGAAAGAGTGTTACACAATCGCCACGATGGCAACAGGTGGCGCTGAGTGAACGTACCCGTTTAAATACACATTGATTTTCTAGATGGATATGTGGGGTTTACCGTTATTGGGGTTTAGCGTGATATGAATATGCGAGACGCCGTAGTGGAAAGCTCCAAAAATTTGGACCACCGGGCGTTCTTTAACGTGCACCCGCATCTGAGCACACAGGCTTACAACGTTTCCGCCTCCATCGGAAATGCAGCTACTGCCACCAGGATCCGATCCCGCGACCTGTTTGTTAGCAGCCCAGTACCTTAGCCACTAGATAACCACCGCGGGGCCATTGACATACACTAATATACCATATAAAGTGGACGAAGGGATAATTGCCACCGTAGCTCATGGGTAGAGCATCGGACGCGCTATTCAAAGGTCGCAGGTTTGGATCCTGCTAATGGCAAGTCGTCTGTTTGTCCACTTTTCTTTCTTCGCACTTAAATAACAATTTTTTTGTTAACAGCCCCTTTTCCTGCCAATATTGCCCACTAGTTGTCGTTATTACTGTGGCTAAGTAAGAATACGAGTCCTTAAAACTTGCACTTTCTTTCCACCGCGAACGAAACGCATACATGAGAGTCGGCTTCACCATTATAGCAATCTCCTATCTCCTTCATATATGACCCGCATCTCGTACGGTGAGTTCTTTTCTTTAATGTTAACGTTTGCTCACAGATTTCCCCAGCTACACCCCCACCTCCTCGTTTGCACCTTCACATTTTCCCAGTTCTTTTTGTGAAAACAAACTGCGTGGCTGCAGGCCGCTGGCTGATTGAGTTTTACAAGGGGGACACCCGTTCTCGACATCGTTCTGCAAACATCTCAACACGTTCATATGCAAGATCAGAGGTGTCAAGCCTGTTTAGGAGTCCTGTAACTGTATATTCCGTCCACTTTCGTTCTCTTTGCGCTAGGAGTGTGCTGGCGGGTTCGGTGCGTCGTCGTGGTCAACGGCGCCATGACGTTTTGGCTCACCACTATTTCGCGTAACTGAATGCGCTCCCAAGAAGTGGACATGTAGAATAGGGGGCACTACGAGAATAGCTCGCCAGCTGTAAAACATTGGAAATTATGAGTTTTGTGGGAACGATTATGAGCCACCTTCCTTTTTTATGCCGGATCGTGAATAAATGTTTACCGATCATACCATAAAGGGTTTTCACCAAGGTGCCAGGGCTCCGCCTTTTCTTTATTAGGAATCTTGTGATTTTTATTCGATAGCTGAACTAAGGATAACCATGCTCAACGTGATGTGGCCCCATCTACGAGAACCAACATACTCTTTACTTTTACAGTGTTTTAGGTTATCTGCAGCTATTGTGCACATCAGTACATATAATAATTTTTAATTATTCGTATCAACACAAGCTTCACATTGATTGATTGATATGTGGGGTTTAACGTCCCAAAACCACTTCATGATTATGAGAGACGCCGTAGTGGAGGGCTCCGGAAATTTCGACCACCTGGGGTTCTTTAACGTGCACCCAAATCTGAGCACACGGGCCTACAACATTTCCGCCTCCATCGGAAATGCAGCCGCCGCAGCCAGGATTCGAACCGCGCCATGCGAAGCTTCGCATTCAATTCGGCCGATTGAACCATAGCTCCTGCCACACAACTTTTCAGGCAGCTACACCAAACAAGTGATAATTACCCTCGATAACGCTTGCAACGCTTGCTGATGATTCGAATGATATTGAGAAGAATACTGAAAAGTTGCAATGCTTTGACGTTCATTACACCGTGAGGAAACGTCCTCTCCTCTGGTATCGCTTCGCCTTTGGACGGCCTTATAAATTGCATTTTTTTAGATGAGAACCACGTTTTGTTGCCCCTTTTCTTCCTTGTTCAAGTGTTTGTCACACGAGCAATACTGCCACGTTACAGAGTTTCTTTGGGGCATCGTGAAGGAGACAGGGTCATTTCTGCCACTTTCAGCTTCAATTTCACGTATAAAATGTAACCGGCCAGACACCATTGCTTGGTCGGGTTGGTAGTGGAAATTATTGGCACTCGCAGGAGCCCAGTTGCCGAGGTGTACACGTGGATTCTGTTAGGCGATGGGTTATATTTACGGTAAACGGAAGCGCACACGGGATTAAGAGACAGACAGGAAACACGACAAGGACGACACCAACGCTGAACTTAGGTGATCACTATTGACGAGCACAATTGCTTAACGAGCATCTTTATGCGCACGCGTACCTCAATTGACTAGACAGAACAGGCCAACTCGGGCGCTATCGCGCAATTCAAGCCGTCATACTGAGTCAGGATGCACGTATCTCCCTCCAACGAATTCAGAGCAAACTCAAAGATCGTTGGACCTTCGCAATATTGGCCGAAAAGTTGGTTAGATGTGGTGTTTACTCTGGGTGTGCTTCTTTCGGTTCTTTGCAAAAAAAAGCCAATGGGCAGAGCAAACAGAGGTAAACATGCTCAATAAAGCACAGGAACCCTTACGTCACCTGAACCGAGTGTGTCGTATGTTCAATAGGGCTGGCCCGTAATAAGGTGTACGTAGTCCAAATGGGTCGATGCCTCAACATGAGGCTCACAGAGCACAATCATCACTTTCACAGAAAAGATGCAGGCCACTTTTGCTACAGTATACTAGACCTTTTGAGGAGCGTTAAGGCACTTCACCGCCTGATGCCTTCCGCGTCGAGTGTAGCAGCGGCGGTGTGGTTGATTAGTACTGAAAGCACTATGCACTGCGTGCATTGCTATGCATGGCACGCTATGTGCTTCGGCTACATTGATTCGCTTTTTTGATGGAGTTCTGTTTGTGTCAGCCCATAATTTATGCTTAGCAGAAGCTGTCAAAGTTCTTGAGGGACGACATGCCAAATTGCTCAGTTTCAGCTACATAAAAGCCCTTGTGTGGCATCAAAAACTATTTTTATTGAGATTACAAAGCTAAAGTAGTTACCATAAAAATATGCGAACAAAAATACTTTATTGGCGCAGCGAACTTTTATAGCCTCCAAAACATTACACTTGTTACCTGAAACTGGGCGTACCACAAATTACTTTTATACGGGAAAATCGGCATAACCACGCGGTCAAAAACAGCTGGTAAGGCATTGTTGAAGAGAACTTGGCTTCAAAGACTTTCAGAATCCTAGTTAATCGGAGTTAAAATACCTTGTCAAAGCACACATACTCAAAAGGCCAAAAGTAGAGGGGCGATCGGAATAGACTCTGAATATTCTGCACCGCGAGTTTTTTGCACACGTTACCTTTTCACGGGATAATAAAATACTTACACGCATCCACAGCGACCTCAAATGGCCAAAGTTAGCCGCTCTGCACAACACCACCCCACCACAAAAAAAAATTGCTGGGTAGCCCTGCGCTGAACGTTTACCGCTGATAAGCTGATTATAGCGTGCCCCTTTAGAAATCTGTAATATAAACCTCAACTGCCGACAGTACGAGGTCTCAAACATATTTCAAGTCTAAAGTAGATTTAGACATGCAACGCGTACAAATAGCGGCTCTTCTAAGGGGCATGACATGGGTTGTGATTGTTGTTGGGGTGGGCCGATGACTGCGTGCACTTGTGGATATATATATATATATATATATATATATATATATATATATATATATATATATATATATATATTGTGAGCATTATTCATACGCGTCATCTTATATGTACATACTCATCATCATCAGCCTGACCAGTGTTATGGGGCAGAGACTCGACAAGTACAAGAAGTGTCTTGCAGCCAAAACGTTGCCTTACAAGTGGTGGAGAGTGCTTTCCAGTCCCCTGGTGTCTGCAGCGCTTTTTTGTTATCTTCGACTACCAACCATCCCTGGAGCTCCAGTCGGGTCGCCGTCTGCGCTGTCGGACCACGGTCATGTCGCAAGACGAGCACAACAACACGGCTCCATCCACCGCGCCTGCACCCCTAGGCATGCCTTCTTGGACTGTCACCACCCCTCAAAAAGATCCACCGATGTTCGCCGGCCTTCGCAGTGAAGACGTTGAAGACTGGTTGGACGAGTACGACCGTGTGAGTGCGCTTAACTATTGGCATGATTCTGTCAAGCTGTCCCGCGTACCGTTCTATCTGACGGGTGTCGCCAAGACATGGTTTCTCAACCATCAGCTGGATTTCCCAGACTGGCCTACATTTAAACATCAGCTCCGTCAAATATTCGCCAACCCTTCTGTACGTGCAGATATTGCCAAACAGAAGCTTGCTGAACGTGTCCAGCACTCCGGCGAGTCCTATACTTCATACATTGAAGATGTTCTTGCCCTATGCCGCCGCGTCGACAGGTCGATGGCGGAGCATGACCGCGTTCGCCACTTGCTCAAGGGCATAGGCGCCATCGCATTTAACGCTCTGGCGGCAAAGAACCCGACCACTGTCGCCGATATCATCAGTACGTGTCAGCGACTTGATGCCCTTCAACTGATACGTTTACAACCTGAAACAGCAGATATCAGGCCAACGCATGACAATGAGCTCCGTGTGCTGATACGCTCCATGGTCCACGAGGAGCTGCAGCTCCAGGCCACCTCGTCATCTGGTGAGCTCCACATGACGCCTTCTGCAGGCTGCCTCCGCAACAATGTGAGGGAGGAACTAGCGTCCATGATGTGTGAGCAAATTCCGAGCTCGCATATCACTCCAAAACCGACATACGCTCAGGTGGTTGCAGCGTCACCTGCTCAGAAATTACCACAGTATGGGTCAACTATGTAGCCTTCACTAAATGTCCTCACCCCGAGAGCAACTCCTAATTCTTTTCAAGCCTGGCGTCCATCTAGACCAATTTGCTACTATTGCGGAATACGCGGCCACATCTCACGGTTCTGTCGTCGACGTCAACAAGACGAAAGGCGTGGCTATGTTGACTTCGAGAGGGAGGAGTTTGCCCCGGCTCCACAACATCGTCACCCACACCAACTTTACCAACGCCGCTCACCCTCTCCACAACATTTCGATGCAGCCAGTACCTGCCGCTCCTCGCGCCGTCGCTCCCCGTCACCTATGCGCCGTTCCTCGTCACCACTTCGTCCGGCTACCACGGCGTCTGATTATCGCCCGGAAAACTAAACAGTGCAGCTTCAGGAGGGAAAGCTGCATTTTGCGGACTGCATCGAACTCCTCCGGAACGCCCCTCAAATGTACTTTCAGTGTTTGTTGAGGGTATATGGACTGAAGCCTTGGTGGACACAGGTGCATCGCTCTCAGTTATTAGTGTGGACTTGTGCTCCCGTTTGCGCAAAGTGAAGACACCGTATGATGGCCCTCCCCTTCGCTGTGCTAATGCGGTTTTTGTTCAGCCTTCTGGTGTTTGCACAGCACGAGTTTTTATTGAGGGCATCTTTCACCATATACAGTTCGTCGTTCTGTCATCCTGTACCAATGCACTCATTTTAGGATGGGACTTTCTCTCCTCAGCTTCAGCCGTGATATCTTGCCGTCAGAGGGTCATTCGCATGTCAGATACTGCGTTTTCGTCTGATAACTATGCCCATAGCCAGCGTTTTGTCACCGCTGATGAATGTTTTATTCCTCCAGGTAATGAGCATATTCTGACCCAGACATCAGATAAGATCGGTACTGGTGATGTGTTCATAGCACCGTGTGGACGCTTCATCTCTGGTGGACGTACCATCGCTCCTAGCCTGGTGCGCTTTCGTGATGGCAGAGCATTAGTTACGGCAGTTAACCACACTTCACTGCCTGTTGCACTGCCCCAGGGCACCAGTGTGGTTTGCTTCACAGATACCGAACCACTTTCTCTAGTGTCCCTTCACGCAGACTCGCCATCTTTCTCTACGAGTACTGATGACGATGCTACGACGGCTGCTTCAACAGCCACAATAAATCCCGATCTCACGTCAGTGCAAAAGCAAGAACCTTTGGGTATGCTTCAAAAACACAGCGCTTCATTTGATGTATCTTCCAAGCTTCTGGGTCGCACTTTTGTCGCCGTGCATCGAATTGAAACGGAAGGCAATACAATCGTACGCCGCCGCCCATATCGAGTGTCATCCGCAGAGCGGAAAATCATCGAGGACAACGTTGCTGATATGCTCAGACGAGATGTTATCCGGCCTTCATCCAGCTCGTGGTCATCACCTGTAGTGCTAGTCTGAAAGAAGGACGGTTCGGTGCAATCCTGCGTCGATTATCGAGCACTTAATAAGATCACGCGTAAAGACGTCTACCCGATGCCACGAGTCGACGACGCACTTGACTCTCTGCAAGGCGCTGAATTTTTCTCCAGCCTCGATTTACGGTCTGGTTATTGGCAAATACCTATGCACGAAGCGGACAAAAAAACTGGTTTTGCAACACCAGACGGGCTGTACGAATTCAACGTCATGCCATTCGGTTTATGTAACGCTCCTGCCACGTTTGAACGCATGATGGACACAGTTCTACGCGGCCTAAAATAGAAAACATGTCTCTGTTATCTAGATGACATCGTCATTTTCTCATCTTCTTTTCGTCAGCATCTTGATCATTTAGACGAAGTTTTGACGTGTATTTCTAGTGCTGGACTTCAGCTTAACACAAAAAATGCCATTTCGCCAACAAGAATATCAAGGTGTTGGGCCACCTTGTCAGCAAAGATGGCATTCGTCCGGATCCTGACAAGTTTGCTGCCGTGATACGCATCCCTCGACCAGAAAATCAGAAACACCTACGAAGTTTCCTGGGCCTGGCATCTTACTTTCGCCGCTTCATTAGTGATTTTGCTGCCATCGCGTCGCCACTGCACAAGCTGCTCACATCCGTATCAACTTTCGCTTGGAACGACGACTGCGAGCGTGCCTTTCAAGCCCTCAAGAATGCTTTAACGTCCGACCCTGTTCTCTGCCATTTCAACGAAAATGCACCTACATGTCTGCACACCGACGCGAGCGGCCATGGGTAGGCCCGTGTACTCAGATTTGGGTGCACGTTAAAGAACCCCAGGTGGTCGAAATTTCCGGAGCCCTCCACTACGGCGTCTCTCATAATCATATGGTGGTTTTGGGACGTTAAACCCCACAAATCAATCAATCAATCAGCGAGCGGCCATGGCATTGGTGCAGTTCTTCTACAGAGGGATGCCACTTCACGGGAAAGAGTTATAGCATATGCTGGTCGTGCTTTTACGGCTGCTGAACAGAAGTACTCCATAACTGAGCAAGAGTGCCTTGCTGTCGTTTGGGGCATACAAAAATTTCGACCGTATCTTTATGGACGCCACTTCATGGTTATTACAGACCACCACGCCTTGTGCTGGCTCTCGACACTGAGAAACTTGTCTGGTCGCCTCGGTCGTTGGGTGCTCCGCCTACAAGAGTACGATCTTGACATCATCTATAAGTCTGGCAAAAGACACCAAGATGCAGATGCTCTCTCTCGCTGCCCCCTTCCGCTTTCATCATCAAGTACGTCAGCTTATTGCTCGTCTGGTGGGCAAGACACCACGTCACCCCTCACATTATCACACCTTGCGGCTATCGACACGCCGGCTTCAAATCGCTACACCGAGTTCGCCACACGCCAGCGTGATGACCCATATTGCAGTCGCATTATCCAACGTCTAAATGGCGTATCGCCTACTCCCAATGCTAGATTGCGCCGACAACTACGGCAATTTAAGCTCGATAACAATGTGCTCCATCGTTATGTTTACACTACTGATAGACACCGCTGGGTTCCAGTACTTCCGCGTTCTCTACGTTATCAAGTCCTCGAAGCCTTTCACGACGACCCATGTGCAGGCTAGTTGGGATTTCAGAAAACACAAAGCCGCATCAGAAACCGTTTCTTCTGGCCAGGCATCTGAAACTTTGTGGCCAAGTACGTTACATCTTGCCATCTGTGTCAACGGCGGAAGCGACCAACTTCGTCTCCTGCTGGCCTTCTGCAACCTATCCCGTGTCCTCAGACTCCATTTGCCATCGTTGGCATAGACCTACTCGGACCTCTCCCCATCATGCCAGCAGGTAATCGTTGGATTGTGACTGCTGTCGACTACATGACACGGTACGCAGAGACTGCTGCACTACGCACAAGTTTTGCTTCAGACGTCGCAGACTTCTTTCTCAACGCCATTGTATTGCGTCACGGTGCACCTCGCGTCCTCCTGAGTGATCGCGGCAAGACGTTCCTGTCTACCATAATCGAAGCCCTGCTCACAACCTGTGGCACAGTACATAAGACGACGTCAGCCTACCAACCCCAAACTAATGGGCTGACAGAGAGATTTAATCGGACACTAACAGACATGCTGTCGATGTACATCGCACCAAACCACAACAACTGGGATACAATTTTGCCTTTGGGACGTTTTCCCATAACACCGCTGTTCAAAGAACTACTGGCTACTCGCCTTTCTACCTCGTGTACGGCCGTTCACCGACATTCACCATCGACGTCTCTTTCCTAAATGTGCCAACCGACGCCTCGACAACCGTATCAGAGCAGTTCATCACAAGACTCGAAGAATGCCGGCAACGGGCTCGCCTTAATACAGAAGCCAATCAGCAAGATCGCAAGCAACGCTACGACAGCTCTCATCGCGACGTCTCCTTCAGTCCGGGGCGTGAAGTTTTGCTTTGGACACCCATTCGTACTCCAGGATTGTGTGACAAGTTTCAGTCACGCTTCATTGGACCATATACAATCAATGAACAAACGTCCCCAGTGAACTATCGTGTCACTCCCACCGACCTTTCTTCGGATCGTCGCTGTCGTGGTTCGGAGATTGTCCACGTATCGCGTCTGAAGCCATTCGTTCGACGTTCCGTTTCCATCTAAGACGCATCCGGGTTGACCGCTTACACGTAGGGGGAAAATAAGTGTGAGCATTATTCATACACGTCATCTTATATGTACATACTCATCATCATCAGTCTGACCTATGTTGTGGGGCAGAGGCTCGGCAAGTAAAAGAAGTGTCTAGCAGCCAAAAACATTGCGTTACAATATAAATATATATATATATATATATATATATATATATATATATATATATATATATATATATGCAGGCATGGTGGTTGAGTGGCCGTAGCGTTGCATATAGTCTAGTAGATCCTCCGTGAGCGGTCGCAACGTGGTTTATTTCGACGTTTCGGCCTAGAGTCTGGCCTTCATCAGGAATAAAGATACAGTTTGTCGGTGCTCAGCTTTATACAATCTGAATTCAGAGGGCAAGGAAAGAGGGGGAAAAAGGAAAGAAAAAAAAGAAAAGAAAAGGAAAGAAAAAAAAGAAAAAAGAGAAAAATAATATACGGTGGACACCCCTCGGGTGCCCCCTTTCTCTTTTCCTTCCACTTCCCCCCTCATCTCTCCCCCCTCTCCCCTTCACCTTTCTGATGTCAGCGGTCTGTGTATGTTTCCCTTCACTAGCGCATTCCTCCCGATCAGACGGCCCCTCCTGGCACTGGCGGTTCGGTGTGGGGCAAAAAAGAGCTTTTCAGGAAGTCCTAGGCCTTTAACTACTCGGGGTCCCGTAAACAATTCGTCGTAGAAGGACGGGGGCCGCGTATTGTGGCAGAGACTGGTCAGCGGGCATTTGAGGAAGTTCTAAGCCTTTAACTACTCCGCGCCCTGTCAACATTTCGTCGTAAAAATAGGGGTGCCCCGTATTGCGGTAGGTTGTGCAAGCGCGTGCAATGCAAATTCCTTGCCTACTTCTAAATTACGCGTGTCGTGGGGGCCTCCCGGCTGTGCACATGGTTGCTGTTGGGCATGTCGTGCATGGCACAATTGATTGTGTAGTAAAGTAAAACAGAAAACAGACGACAGCTGTACTTAGGAAGAGTAGTTACACTTAAAATTGTTTTGGGTTGTCCAGTGCCCTTCGCAGCCGCAGTGCCGTGAACTCAGTTACTATTTTCATTGTTGCCGTTATTGTTTTCTAGTGCTTTAATTGCTGCAAGTGTACCAGGATTCTCATTTATTCCTCTATCGAGGGTGTTAAACCGGTGGATAAGGTATGACTCTCGTTGTTCACGTTCTCGATTTGATATAAATCCCGTCTCTAAGAGCGTTACTGATAGTTTGTCGAATGCATGGTCGGGAAGATTGAGATGTTTTGATAGAGGTAGACTTGGGGCTGATTTTGCATGGGCTCTGTGAATATTGAAGCGAATCCTAAATGGTGTTTCTGTTTGTCCGATGTACTGCATACCACACACGTTGCATTCGAGTAGGTACACCACATTAGAGGAATCGCATGTTAGGTTTCCTCGTATGTTAATCGAAAACTTGGATTGCGTGCTGGTTGCTTTGTCTGTTTCTCGCATCGCCTTACATACAAGACATCGTGGCTTTAAGCAGGGGCGGCATGAATTATTGGGGGGTGATGTGTAATTTGGGAGTGGACAAGGGTGTCTTTGAGGTTACGTGGTCGTCGGTAAACGACGCCTGGAGCGGATGGGAATGCGCGTTTCAGACGTTCACTTTGTTCCAGAATGTTGTAATGTCGTTTAAGGATTTTGTTTACATTGGGGAAGTTTGTGCTGTAAGTCAAGCAGAGGTTTGTTAGTTGTGGGTCTTCTCGTGGTGGTCGCTTCATAAGTAAGTCTTCACGCTTTAGTTTTCTCGCTTTTTGAACAGCGTCATTAATTACATGTGGGGGGTATTTTTGTTGCTCGAGCATAAGTTTTAGCCTCTGTGAGCTCGTGTCAAAGTCAGCGTCTCTAGAGCAGATTCGCTTAAACCGGTGAGCCTGGCTGTATGGGATACTGTTTTTACAGTGGCGTGGGTGATCGCTTTGGTAATGAAGGTATTGTTGTCGATCCGTCGGTTTGCGATATAGGTTTGTAGAGAGCTTCTCTTCTTCTATCGTTATGGTAACATCAAGAAAATTTACGGTAACTTGCGAGTATGTGTGTGTAAAGTGTATGTTCGGATGTACAGCATTGTAAGTGTCTATAAAGCTGAGAAGTTCGTCCTCGCTGTGGGTCCAAATAAGAAAGATATCGTCTATGTATCTTCTGTATAACATTGGTTTCAAGGAACTTTGTGCAAGAAATTCAGATTCTAGCTTTCCCATAAATATGTTGGCATAATTAGGTGCCATTTTGGTGCCCATAGCGGTCCCGCTGATTTGTCGAAAATACTCTTGGTTAAACTCGAATGAATTTAATTCGAGGACCTTCCTCGTCAATGTTGCAATGGCAGAAAAATCTGGGGTGTTAGATTGTCTATGGTTTGTGTACATGTTTTGTAATGCAGCTATGCCGTCATCGTGAGGAATATTTGTATATAATGAAGAGACATGAAGAGTAACCAAGTACGAGTTTTTCGGCACACAGATACCCGCAATGTCTCGACGAAAATGTGTGGTGTCTTTTATGTACGACGCGAGGGTGCATGGAATGTGGCTTATTAGTTTGTGCACGTACCCTGATATGGGTTCAGTTATTGTACCGATGCCTGATATGATTGGTCGGCCTGGGTTACCTGGTTTATGAATTTTTGGGAGGATGTAGAAGCGACCTGGACGAGGGTATGCTGCTTGCATCAGTTTGTGGTCAGTGTTGGTTATCTTTTCTGCGTCCAACAGTTTCTTTAGTTCTGTTGATACGATACGTTTGTATTCATGTGTCGGATCACCTGGGAGGCGTTCGTAAAATCTTGAGTCGTCTAGTTGGCGGTATTCTTCTTGTAAGTAGTTGGTTGTATTAAGGACTACAATTTCTCCTCCTTTGTCAGCGGGTTTTATTGTTATATCTGTCCTAGATGCCAAATTTTTCATACTTATTTTTTCAGATTTGGTCAAGTTTTCTCGGTTTCCTTTCTGTCTGTGGTATTCGTGTACTATATCTTTCTGTACTGCGGTGATATAAAGGTCCAAGCACTTGTCTCGATTACTGTTCGGTGTCCAATCATTTGATTTACAACGGTGAATTGTTTCGTGGTTAGAAGGCCTGTCCAAGAAATATTCGCGCAACCTTAAGCTTCGAGCAAAGTTGTCGAGGTCTCGGAATAAGTGGAATTCATCGAAAAATTTTGTGGTCGGGCAGAAGCTTAGTCCCTTAGATAGCATTTTTTCTTCGTCAGGTGACAAGCTCGTGTCCGATAAGTTTACAACCACAGTGTCACAGGGTGTGTTCCTAGATGGGTGCTCGTTTGTACCATTAGTGTTTTCCTGGGTGGTGGTGTTGTAATGATAAGGCACTGTATCAGGGAACGTGGGTTTGGGCACATGTTCTCTTTCGAGTTTATGAATTTTTGTGGTCATGATAGCTTGGTATTTATTCTGCTCAAATTCTGTTAATCGCGTGATTTCTTCGTTCGATAAAGTGTTGTGGCGGAGAATGGTGTTGGTCGTAGCGACCAGTTTCTTTACCTGCTTGTCACTATGATTAAGAGCAATTTCTGTTAATTTAAGAGATGCCTCAAGGAGGACGTTTTTCCATGTTATTCGGTCGTGTTTATCTAGATTTGTAGCGGCTGGTGTGTGGGAGAGTGTCATACCCTTGGGGGCTATTCTAGCACGAACGTACACTTGCAATGTTGATTTATGCATTTCATGTCTAATTCGTTTGTCAGCAAGTTTTCGAACTATAAGGAAAGTGGCACTGCAACTGGGAAGTGATGAGCTGGACTTACATTTCAGAAGTCAATCTTCTTTTGGGTGCGGGGATGGCACTGATGAGGTGCGCAGGTTGTAGTTATGTCCGGCAGGCCTTCGTCGTTGTGGGGAGAATTTCGGCGTTGGGCTCCCGGCGAACGTGTTCGTTGGCAGTTCCGGGGTCCGCAATAGGGGGACGCGGTTCCGTAGTTCGGCAGGCTTCCCTTTGAGGAGTGGTGTAGTGGTGCTGTCGTGTAGTGCTTTTGGTCTCGACATCCGCAATAGAGGGACGCGTGTTGGCTGTTCTGCAGACTTCCCCCCTAGTAGTGGTGCGCTGTTGATGATGGTTAGGGGGTGCTTGAGGCTCGCGGGAGTCACAGTTTCGCTGATCGTCGGGAACTCATCTGTGGTGTTGGGTGGGTGTGGGGCTCCTGGTGTATGTTGATATGCAGAAGTCTTCTCGTGGGTGTCTTGTTGTGTTGAACGTATATTCACGGGAGCTGCTGGTTGAGTCGACCACCCCGTTGTAGCTTCAAGATCTCCACGACCGAGTGCTTTCTTGAGGGTTTCGGCAATCAAAGCGACACCCATAAAACTCGGATGAAGCCCATCCGCAGCAAGAAAGCGTCTTGGTGGCAACTGCTCGAATTGGTAGTCAATGTATGACACCTTGCTTGGTCTTCGGCAGTAGGCCTTGACTGTCTCGTTGAATTGACGAGCGTCCCGGTTGAACCTTATCCACCGATTTAACACCCTCGATAGAGGAATAAATGAGAATCCTGGTGCACTTGCAGCAATTAAAGCATTAGAAAACAATAACGGCAACAATGAAAATAGTAACTGAGTTCACGGCACTGCGGCTGCGAAGGGCACTGGACAACCCAAAACAATTCCAAGTGTAACTACTCTTCCTAAGTACAGCTGTCGTCTGTTTTCTGTTTTACTTTACTACACAATCAATTGTGCCATGCACGACATGCCCAACAGCAACCATGTGCACAGCCGGGAGGCCCCCACGACACGCGTAATTTAGAAGCAGGCAAGGAATTTGCATTGCACGCGCTTGCACAACCTACCGCAATACGGGGCACCCCTATTTTTACGACGACATGTTGACAGGGCGCGGAGTAGTTAAAGGCTTAGAACTTCCTAAAATGCCCGCTGACCAGCCTCTGCCACAATACGCGGCCCCCGTCCTTCTACGACGAATTGTTTACGGGACCCCGAGTAGTTAAAGGCTTAGGACTTCCTGAAAAGCTCTTTTTTGCCCCACACCGAACCGCCAGTGCCAAGAGGGGCCGTATGATCGGGAGGAATGCGCTAGTGAACGGAAACATACACAGACCCCTGACATCCGAAAGGTGAAGGGGAGAGGGGGGAGAGATGAGGGGGGAAGTGGAAGGAAAAGAGAAAGGGGGGCACCCGAGGGGCGTCCACCGTATATTATTTTCTCTTTTTTCTTTTTATTCTTTCCTTTTCTTTTTTTCTTTCTTTTTTTCCCCTCTTTCCTTGCCCTCTGATTTGAGATTGTATAAAGCTGAGCACCGACAAACTGTATCTTTATTCCTGATGAAGGCCAGACTCTAGGCCGAAACGTCGAAATAAACCACGTTGTGACCGCTCACGGAGGATCAACTAGACTATATATATATATATATATATATATATATAAATAAATATATATATATATATATATATATATATATATAGTTATAAACATCGAGAATAGTGCAGTATAGAAAACAAAACAATAAAATATTTATTTAATCCTAACAGTTTCGACTGGCGGACCAGCCTTCTTCGGAGGATGTAAGTGAAATGGTACACAAGTTCCACGTGGGATCTCGGCGCAAAGCCCGCGGTGCGGAACACCGGGGACCCACGCTACAGACAACACTATTCTCGAAGTTTATAACTTTTATTACTGTAGCCGGAAGAATCTCTGATCATCTATTTCATCTACATATATATATATATATATATATATATATATATATGCAAAGCTCTTGTTGAACAGTTTGTCGCCCTCTCATAGGCAAACGAACAGCTCGTGCATGCAGAGAGTCGGTCCTTGCAATGGGGATTCAGATGTTCTGCGTGCACTGAAGTCCTTTATTCTTCCACATATAAATTTCATTAGGTGAGTTTGGCTTCCAAGACTTAAGGGCCTGTTGTTGATTGGAATGGTGGATGCACTAGCAAAAACATCATTGAATGGCACGGTTACTCATGTATTTCCCGCATCTAAATTCATAATAGGCGCTAGAATAAGAAGAAAAGTGATGTTAGAAAAATTTGCTGCTCCATTATTAACGGCCATATTAGAATTTCCGCACCTCACACACCGGCGGAACATTTCAATATTTCAAATAATTCAAAGAAGATAACTCGGAGTTACAATCACTAGACCACATTGTCAGGCTCCATATCTCAATTTTCATTTACAAAGAGCTGGTGTGGCAGCTCCTCGTATCTGTTCATTTTGTGGAGTACATGAGACAACAGAACATTATCTCGTTTCCTGCAACAAAAACTCTACTTCGTGGGAAAATTCGTTGCGAGATACCGTCTGCCGATTCCTTGGACTAGGTCTAAATGTGCTAAATATGCCTTCGTTCGGGGCATTTGTCCCTAGGCCACAGTGAAAAAGGTTGCCGATGCCTTGGAGGAGTTCTAAAAATAATCAAAGAAAATTAAATTGCGGACTCAAGTTATGCTCCCATTTTCCTAATTTCGTTAAAGTTTCTAAACAATATTTCTTAAATTACCCATGTTAGATTTACTACCTATCTTTTCAGTGAATTTTCAGAGTATTTATAATTTTTATCACTACTTTCATGTTTAGGTATACAAAATTTACTCTAATCATTAAAAACTTATTTAGACAACTGGCCGCTTCTTGTATATTTCAGTAGCATCGGTATGTGCCGCTATCCAAGGTTCTTCTCTACTCTACAATCGAATGTCACCGTCGAGCATCAACACCGAGTGCCCTTCAATATAGGCGTCTTAACAATTTCGTGAAGAGTGTTGCGCCCTTGAAACAAATTTGGTCCGCATTCGATGCCCTTGGAGGTTCGATCCCGTACCGTCTTATTTACCATGCCCTCAAACGCCCCTCAGCCAACGCTTCCTGCTACGCTGACGCCATGTCCCGGTGTCCCCCGCATCCACAACTTTCCTGTCTTCACCGGTGCGAATGGCACCGACGTCGAGGACTGGCTCACCGTGTACGAACGCGTGAGCGTTCCCGTTCATTGGGACCAGGCACGTAAACTCAGCTACCTGGTTTTCTACTTCGAGGGTGTAGCCGGCATGTGGTACAAAAACCACGCATCCGATTTTTCTATTCTGTCTTCTTTTAAGACAGCCGATGTCGACGCGTTCGGCCGTCCTGCCGTTCGTAAACATCAAGACGAACAGTGTTTGCGTGAACGAGCACAGCAGACCGGCAAGTACTTAGCTATTTACATCGAGGACATCCTTGTCTTATGCAGTAAAGTGGACTCGAGGATGTCGGAGGCAGACAGAATCATGCATGTTCTGAAAGACATCGCTGACGATGTATTAATCTTGCTCCTGGCCAAGAACCCTCACACACAAGCAGTGGTCATTTGCTGTGGTCAACACGGTGGTAAAGTTGCGAGAAACTGAGTTGACAGCAACCGACCACCATCACGCGACGCTGATATCAGGTCCTTGCCAGCCATTTTTAACCACGCCACCCTGCTCGCCGAAATCAAGTCATTCGTGAGTATATAATTTTCCCACCTGGTCTTTTTACTGCCTTTCGTTTCTACGCAAACTGTTGAACAGCCGTCAGCTACACTCCTACCTCCCCTCCGCGAGCAATTCAGCAAGAATTCGCGGAGGTTGATTCTGAATACTACCAGCCGCTTTCATTATCTCCGCCACTAAGCTACGCCCAAGTTGTCACCAGCCAACCCCTACGGATTGCGGTGGCTGGCCCGCTTAGTTACACCGAAGCCGTCGCCAGACTCTAGACTGTAGAAGCAACTGGTACGCGTAAATACGTTGACGTCATACACGTGCCCCGAGTGCCGGCCACCATGCAGCCATACCAGTGACCGCCTCACCTATTGCTTTCTGCGACATGGATGGGACCCACGAACCAATGGCGCACTTCTGACAATCGCCCCTCTGGTTTGCCTCCGGTTGCGTCGATCATGTCGCACGCTATTGCTATTGCGTGCAGCAGCCTCAGGTCACCTCCAAGCCACCTAGCCACTCGAGCAGCCCTTATTATGAACAACTGCCGTTTATGTCACTGCCATCCCACCTAGCAGAATCTACATGCCGTCCACCATCTCCACTGGAGGCATCGTATTCGCCATGGACGCCGACCTTAGCCCATTACTGCGCAAAGTGACGACGCCACTTTCGAGTCCCTTCCTCCGTACAGCCAGTGCCCAAAGCATTCACCCTACAGTGCTTTCTGCAGCCCACCTCATGATGCAGGACGCGATGTACGTCCTCGAATTGATCTTCATTTCGTCATGCCCTCACGGCGTCATCTGATTTGAAGCCTGCGGACAGTCCATCGGCTGCAAGCAACGTACTCACCAAAGACAACACCCAAGTGCCGGCCAACTTGTCCACGGCAGTGTCGGTCTACAGCGCAAGTCTTTGCGACACCGCTGCGCTCCTCTCACCATCTGATCGTGTTTTCATGAAGAAAAGCTTGCTGATTTCTTTCTCGACCCTGTAAGTCACTCATGACAGCACCACTATTTTGTTCTGATCTCATCCCCGTACAGTGTTACGTTGGTGCGAAAATTATTTACCACAACATGCGTAGTTTGTGTAATTATTGCTTGAAGAATTATTGCTTAATAAATCTCTGGATAAGTAATGAGACGTAATAATGAAATGTGAACGTTCTTATTTTTTTTCATATTTTTCTTGTGAATCGCAACGAGATGCGGGGCAAATGTGCCGGTGCATCGAGCAGACGACAGCCGTGGAACACTCCTACGCGTTCGCGCACTCATTGTGCTCATCTAGGGTGCTATTCTGGACATTGTCGAATTCCATCATGTTGTCAGATTCCGCCTTTGATGCTAATTGGCCAAGTGAGCTGCTACCACCTCTCTGAGTGACTTGAAATGCCACCTTTACGAAATTTGACCTTACGGCGGAAAAAGACAGTGCCCAGAATAGCACCTATATTTTACCGCGTCTAAGCCAGCACTTCCAAACCATCCCACAGAAACAGACCTCAAACATCGCTGGTCATTCGAAAAAGGAAAAAAAGAAATAAAGAAGAACGCTGCTTACGTGGACGGGGTTTGGGCTTGTTCGGGCACGTCATGCGCATGTGACCTCTTGGTCGGATGCCGGAGAGAGTAGGGAAGAGGTTTGGCTTGCGAAGGCTACGTGGAGGAGCGGCAAGGGTTTCGAGTTCGCCTTCCCTCATCATCGCTACGCGCCGCTTCAAAAAACAGTTTTCTCAGATCGTAATGAACCGATTCAAAAAAACTTTTGTGACAAAATGTTCCTCATCGGACACCCAGCAACTTCCACGGTCTAACTGAAATTTCGTATAGGGCATGGTCGTGTCGCAATGTCTGATCGTGTCGCAATCATATGGGGCATGGTCGGTCGCAAGGACGTGTACTCACTACAGCTAACAGTTGACGCGATTCACAGCCTGCAAGGAGCAAATTTCTTTTCATGCGTCGATTTGCGCTCAATGTACTGGCAAGTACCTATGGCTGAGGGTGCTCGACCGAAAACCCCCTTTGCCAAGCCCAGGTTTTTCGCCAATTCAATGTCCTGTCGTTTAAGCTTTGCAACGCGCCCGACATTTTTGAGCGCATGATGGATACCGTTCTGCTCAACATGAAATGGCTCACGTGCATGTGCTTATTCTTTAGCTTAACGATGCCCCAAAAAGGAAACATACCAATGTTTCAACAAGCTATTCTCTGGTACTCACTCAATCCTGCTACAGCAAGCGCGACAGTCAGAACAAGCAGAAGTGCTTCCGTCTTGCTTGCAAGTGAAACCAATCTTTTCTGGACGCTGCTTCGGAAAATAACCATTTCAACAAAGCCCCTCTCAATAATAAGGCGTGAAACATACTACGCTCTCGGCTTGTCGGCGTCTAATGTCTTTACCGTGTGTCATACGCTCCTTAGTCATATGTCGTCACGGTTCATCTGAAACGAGTATGCGCCACAAAAATTTGGTGAAACCCATTACTTGACACCAGTCCACTAAAAGGGACGAGGCCAACAGTTATCCCCCAAAAAATAGCCGACGGTATCATTAGAGCTGAAGCTTCATTTCCTAGGGATGTAAAACCCGGAATGCAGAAAGTAAGAAGAAGAATGTAGAGAAGAACAAGAAGAAAAAGCAGCACCACCACTTTAGCATAAGCTGCCTTCTTACGCAATTTTTCGAATCCGTCAGTGAAGTGGAAACGTCCTTTATTAGGGACATGCTTGCAGCCTTGGTACCATAAGTGCCTCGCCAAAGTGGCTATCAGGCAACAGCGTGCTTCACCCTTTCCCAGGTTGCGATCGTCTTAGTAAAGCTGTTACGCCCTTCTCTACAAGCATCTGCGCTCCTACCCAGTTTCGAGTACCATTATGAACTCGCGAAGCGCCTGTTAAACAGTGGACATAGGGTGCAGAAGAGGAAGAGGAGGACGAAGGATGGCGCGTGGGGTTTTTCTTGGATTGGCGCCGCAATGAACGGACATCGAGATGCTCTGCTCTTCATCTCAAGGCGTTTTAGGCCTTTGAACCGTGTTTTCTACGAAAGAAGTCTTCGGATTCTACAACGTCAACTTCTGATTGGACGGGAGCGCTCTGTGAGCAAATGAAGGAATCAGACCAACCAGCCTGCGCAACAAGTTAAAATTTTTAAGTAAAAAGTGTGCCAAAATGGAATTAGTGCGGCAAAATGGAAATAGCACATTCAGTTCGCTTTTTGGTCATGCTCAGTTCGTAAAATCTACAGCAACAGTAATTTTGTACCTATAGTAAAGGTGGAAGCATATGGGAGGCGTCTGCACACGAGGGCCAGATGTACAGGTCGTAAATTATCGACTTGTCGTAATTCGGGCGTGTCTGTGCTGCAAGCCATATCCGGCAAAAATTGTTGACAGATAAAAGCGCTCATGTGCATACTGGCTCGCATCAGGCAAGGTTGCATCGTTGCTTCATTTCCGGCACGTGCAAAGTTCTCAAACAGAATACTTCATTGCATGATCCAACTTTTCATGGCTAGATGTTCTATAGCACAGTACGACAAAAAAATTAACAATCCAAAAAGGAGTAATTTGGTGTTAGCATGTTCTATACATATTTATTTCAGTCTGAAGCAGCTGGTATCCTGAAAAAAAGCGTTCAGTCAATGGAAGCCTTTCCTTCTGATTGCGCCAACTGGTGAACATACTAAAGAGAAAATAAAGACACCCTTGAATTGACAAACTAAACAAAATGGCACAGATACACCTTATATGAGTCATTGCAGCTTTGTGACATTGGTTGAGCGGAATGGGAGCTTACCTAGTTGTTTTTTAAAGGCATCTAGAGAAAACTTCGTAGCCAGCTAAGCTACTCCTTCGACGGTGGAGCATGATTGCCTAATCATCCGTCATTCACAAGAACTTCTAATTCACTTGGAATATACCTTCTAACTGAATAGTAGACGCCGTGTATCAATAAAAATAACGTGTCCGTGCATTCTACTGGCTGTTCTCAACTATTCTAGTGCCATGTATGCGCGGGAGTAAGCTGTTATTCCTAGGCCCAATTCATTACTTAGCGAAGTAGCGAAGTGCATCTGGGTGATTCGACGAGAGATTGAACACACGCGTTCGGACAACATTTTTTGGTTATTATGTCAGCATACTGGAGGGGCACCGAGCCGAAAATTTCATTTCCCCCAACTGGTCCCAGCGCACAAAAAAAAATGTTTGAAGGTGGCGGCACCCGTCTCTTGCTATTGCTTGCGCAAGATTTTTTAGACTTTGCGGGCAAAATAATTGCGCACTGTAAACATTGTATCTGACTTTTATCTTCTTGTTTTATTAAAATTACAGTAAATTTTATTCGTGCTATTTCAAGCAGTCTGCAAAACCAAAACATTCCGTAAAAAAATGGCAACTTGGTCAAAATAAATCGACTCGTGTTATTGATGAAACTTGGCGCATTTTTGTTTCAAGAAAAAATTTCGACAAGAAGCGAATATAGAGATATATTTTTGAGCATTTCTACAAAAGATTGTTTTCTTAGACAGCGTGGCAGCAGGAAAAAATTAGTTGCAGAAGCTATAGTTCAACCAAAAAAGGCACTTTCAAAAAAGAAAATAGAAAACACCGGTGACATGTTTAACCAAAAATTTTATCGAAGTCAACTTATGTCACTTAATCCATGATTTTAATATATTATATCCTTCGTTGACATATTCAAGAAATACAGCGGGCCAAAGTGGCCTTGCTGAACGCGCTGCGCTGCCTTCAATGCTGTGCTACACCATTTGGATTGTGAACACACAGTCTGTTTCTTTAAAAAAAGAAGAAAAATAGCAGGTAATAGCCGGTAGAATCCACGAAAGGTTGACGTGAGTCTCTTATTACGGCAATGACAGACAAGGTCGGATAACGTGTTTTCTGCTTTGTATTTTGAGATTGAAAACAAAATCATACACTTCTTGTGGCGCTCGAACAAGTTTTTTTAGAGCTACCAGTCAGTAAGGTTTGATTTCCGTCAGCTAGCCAGTGGCAGTTGTCTCGACGTAAAGAACATATCCACTTGATTGATCGCGCACACGAATCCACACATGCCACGACTAAATTACCGGCACACGCGGCACTTATTTCTTTTTTACTGACTTCGATCTGCTGGCGATGCTCCTTGAAGGCTACAGCGGGCTGATCAACCGAAATCGCACTCTTCAACGTGTCGTTATGTTTAGCCACCATCTCGTGCGCTAAGTGGAGTCGGTGCTTCAAGACTTCAGATTGTGCAGGGATGCTTGATGCTTAACACCGTCGCAGGCATTCCATGCCCAGTAGCGAAAAATATCCAGTTTCCGCAGGAGCTTTTGGTGTGCCAAAACTTGTAAGGTTAACAGCTATTTTAAAATTGGTTCGTCGCACCATCACAGATTTCACATGACAGTAGATGAGCACTCTCTCACCTAAAATTTTGTGCACCCTACCACGTGCGTAGCAGGTATGGGCTGCGTCGTGATGCAGATTGTCGCTTATGACAGAAAAGCTGCGTGTGGGTTTCCCTGTCGTGCTGAGGTAGATGAATATAGAGATTTGCTTTTTATGCCGAAGGCACGAGTGCGTTTCCTTTCAGAGCAGTGCAGTCCAGTTTTTCGCAAAATCAAAATGCAGGACATTGCTTGCACGCCGCTCGCTCATCCTTGCTTCATGAATAGCCGCTGCTTGGGTGCGGCGTCCGTGATCATGAGAAATACGTTTGTCCACCCATATTACGAGCTCTCTCAGGGAAATAGTTGGACACAGTCTTCCTTATCAAGTCACCGTTTTCTCACGGAGTGAACGTAATTTGTCCTCGTCAGGCATCCTAACATTAGTCAGGGTGACGCTTTCAGTCACGGATGGGTGGCACTCGCAGTCATCCAACCTACAAACAGTAGCCTGGAAGCCGCAGATTCACGATTCTTTTATGCCTTCCAGTGAACTTTCTAAGCAGATGCATTTTCGAGTGCAGAGACGCAAACATTTGTACCAGCCTAATGAACGCAAACGTAAACATCTTGTTGCGGTGCGAGCAGCACAAATTTTCGGCGCAGACTGTAAGACATAGGCAGTTGAATGACAGTTTCGGGGTGCACAGCTTCAAAAACCAGAAAAGTTTCCCGTATCGAGCAGGTTATGAACCGCTTTGAGACGTACTCTGTCTGACCATTCGTGATGACGCACATAACGTCCTTCTCATGCGTGCTCTGACGAGAGCACTCAAGTTCATCTTTGGTGGAGTCCTCAAGTGCAGCCTGCATATAATAGGCTTAGCCTTGACCTAGTGTAAGGAGCAAAATCTCGCCGTACACCATGCTTCTCGCGCCAGTTTCGAGCCTTTCGGAGCATGTACGTCATGACAGCTGGAATTTACCTCTTGGACGCTTTTATCATCAATTTCTGGTCGACGGAGACGCTCAAAAAACGGAGATGCTCTAGATAGGAAAATTAAAGCCTCGTACGCTTGCTTCAAGCTGTTTAACCATCCATCGCATGAAGGGCTATCTCCGTCAGGTGGTTCAACTGTAGTGACACTTTCATATGCAGTGCTTAAAGTAGAACGACTCTTTTCACCACGACGCAATAAATCTGGACCTGTTTTTTTTTCTGTAAGACCATCTGGTGCGTTTGTGAATGGAAGAAGGGGCCTCAGTGCTGAGACACCTGAATAAAGGTGGGCGTGAATGTTCAATTCGTCAGTAGTGTCTTCTTCCTGGAGCAATGTCTGGTCATCTTCATCGCCCTTCTCGCTGGGGTAAGCGAGGATGACCTCGAGGCGCGTAAAACAGTGCCGGCGAACCTTGTTGGTGCCACGAATAGCCTGAGGCTTTGGCAGCAACTTCCGTAAAGACGCAACATCAAAAACTATTACTTTACTTGTTCTGTCGATTTTCATACGACGCTGCCATGGCTCAAAAACGCCTCACGGTTTCACGTATTAAGAAGAGGACCGTCCAACTTTTTTTCTTTAGTAACATGTGGGCCACCTTCTGTGTCGAAGGACAAAAGGTGTCAGGCGCCACCGGTACCCCTGTGCAGCTTTCTATCCCGACCGTGGAGGTCGCATTTCGACGGTGGCAAAGTAGTGAGTCGAGGAACCTTAAGTTTAGGTGCACGTTAACGAACTAACAGGTGGTCGATATTTCCGGAGATCTCCTCTACAGCGTCTCCTGTAATGATGTGGAGGCTTTGGGACGTAAAACGTCCCCTTCACATTTTCAAAAGGCCAAAACGCCGGGGTCGAGGTGATGCCCGAAGAAGTTACCTGAGAGCGACGTGGTAGAGATGATAACGGGAAACAAATTGCGTGGCTTGGTAAATGGCTGAGGTAATGTATTCAAAACGTTATTTACGTGCGATGTGCGTTGCACTGCGTGTTTCCAGGTCCCCGTATCTGCTGCACTGGGTGCAAGGAAAACAGGCACTGAGAGAGCACCTTTATAACGGCACATCTGCTCATTATGGAAGCCAGCAGTTACGAATAAGGCTTCCTTGGCGCCGATAACATAAGCTGTACTGTGTGCGCCTCAGCCGTTTTGGCATAGTCATCCCAATCACCCTCTCCCGGTGCTTCTCATAGTCTTGACAACAAAATAATGTTGGACAAGTTAACGTTGTAGGCTGAAAACTGGGGGTGCATTATAACTTTAAAGGGCTGCCGTACTCCGGTTGGGCACGCTGCGGACGCCCTACTTCTTATAAAATTTTGACACAATTTGGTTCAGCACAACATATCAAAATGAAGCTTTTCTTCCGCTGCAAATGTTAGGATTGTAGGTTTTAGTGGAATGCAACCTCATGGACAACCAGCAAGGGCCAAGAACCAAGCACCCTAAGCAAGGGCCACTTTGGCCCACTGTATTTCCTGAACAGAGCAATTAGGGACATATAATACCGAAGCCGTGAATTGAGTGACATAAGCAGACTTCTTTAAAAAATTGTCGTTACACTTGGGACTGGGCTTTTTTTTTCGTTTGTTTTCCAAAATTGAGCTTTTTTTTTAAAAAAACTTGCTTTTCTAACTATTTTTCTTCTATCACGCTGCGTCTATGAAACCAATCTTTGCGCAGCAATGTTAGGACAATCTTGCTCTATATTTACACCTTTTAGATTTTTTTTAGAAATAAGATATGTGCCAAAATGCGTGAAAGATACCAAACATATTTATTTTCAAGAAGTTTGCAATTTGTTTTTTTTTTCAGATTTTTGGTTGAGCAGACAGCTTAAGGCAAGCTGAAATGTAATTTACTGTGATGCGTGTTAAAACAAAAAGAAAACTTTTTGACACAACATGTACAGTGTGCATTCAGCTCACCTGCAAAATCGGGAAATGTTGTGCCAGGCAACAGCAAGGTGCCCGCTGTGCTACCTTTAAATATTTTTAAGGCTTGGTTGGACCAATTTTTAAAATAAAAATTTCAGTTCTTCACACCTCAAATATACCCACATAACATATAAGTAGACCAGACTAAACAAAAATATAGTGCGGGAGCGCATGTTCAATATCTCGTGGAATCACCCCGTTATTCATCTGAATCAAGAAGCGCATTTACAAACCAGCAGCTGTTTATGTTTTGGACTGTGATGATCTTCATGTATAGCTTATCATATAGAGCCTTTTTCATATTGAGACTTCTTCTGCTTCGCGTGGAGAGGCTGAGGAAGTCCGATGTCACGCTTCTCTGACGTAATATTCCAACTGTTGACGTCACTGTTCGCCCAACGGGAATATATTATGCGGTCTTTTCTCTTTTTTTTTCGAAGAACTTTCAAACGCAGATATGGCTCCCTGGCAGAATGCGTGACGGCTGCTCAGAGTGTCTGTTTGAAGTTCACATGAAACGCCTCATCTTTACTTTTTGCGGCCAATGCCAGTTTTCGTCTACAGACTGTGCCACCGACGCGGACACGAGATTCTGTTTTTTTGTGATACAGGCCGTCGAACACTGTAAGCGTTGAATGGGACAAATCATGTGTGATCCCTTGGGAAAATTTAGTCATCATTTGCTTTAAAGAAGCAGTAAAGTGTCATCTTTATTTTTATAACGTTTCTTGATTAGCGTTTTGTTGATCACTACAAGGACTCCAACTTAAGTACGAGCGTTTCTCTTTCTTTCAGTTTTTTCAGAAAATTTTCGTTATATTGAGGGATGGTTAAGGAAGTAGTGCTGTCACGGTAAATATTGACCACTCCATTACATAAACGCACTATATTTTCTCCGCGACATTCAGTCATATACACAGATTGTGTTCTTGTACTGAAATTTGTGCTTTGCTTTGCACTTTGGGAAAAGCCAGCTTCACTTTCTGATGGTACCGTTCAAGTCCTTGAGAGATGTAAATTTCATTACTGATATAGCGAATGGTTGTAGCTTATCTTCCGTAATGCCAACAGTATAGTCTGACAAGGAAAGTGCTAGGAAATCACCAATGTTCCACTTTTATGGTACAATGTCTAAGAGTTCAATCCTTTCCCGCAAACAGAGTAGCATGTGGCTTCTTACATACGCCGGCAGAATTTCCTAATTTTGCATGCACAGATTTCTTTCTCTCGCCGTTCTAATGGTGCCACATTCTTTCGATGGCGTTATCAAGTGAATGCTCTGAATCATGTACTGTGAGCCTTGCTACCAATCGTATATGTTGTCGTAGAAACGAAAGTCAATGTTCTTACACAGGTTTTACGCTTTGAACTTAGACCTCTGTACAGCCAGAAATATAAGCTTGTGAATTGCCCAAAGCTTAACCTTCACGTGTCCCATGCGGCGAGATCGGTCCAATCATACTTGACCTATACTGGTACGACTCCAAGCGAACGTAAGCCCAGCTTAGCGAATGAGTCCGTCATTCATGTCATCGGTGCTTCTGGGTTTACTGATACGCGATTCAGAGGAGTAAGAATGACTGTACAGTAGAGCGTTGCCTCCGGTTAACCCGAATGAACCACTGTTTCTTGCGTATAGTGTCTTCACAAGTAGCGATGAACATCGATGTGTGCGCTGGATTTCAGCCAGCGCACACGGGCCGCAACCGAAAGCAGCCGCGCTCATTCGCCGCCAATTCGCCGACTAATACGGCAAAGCACAGGCTTGTCATTCGGTACGCACTCACGAATTGATAAGATGAGATACTTTAGTGCACATTCAATTTAGTTTTTTAACAATCGGCTACGGAGTTGTAGCTATCAGTTTAAAGGTGCGAATCAGTACACATTGACATGGCCATTGCACTACCATGGCGCATACATATGCGCAACAAGAAATGCCACAGCTTTTAAGCACGGATAGAGCTTGGTGTAGTCAATAAGACACTTATTTCTAGGACTAGCTGTGGAAAGAATTACGATGCCTTAAAGCACAATGAAACTGATGATCGATACTGGGTGAAAGACGTTGTAACCAAGTGGAATTTTCTAGATGAAATAGGAGCTCGAGATGAAGTGAAAGGGGGCAACTTTAGAAGCTATCTGATGCCACATACTGTCTTACACGGAACAGCAGCTCTAAATACCTGCCTAAAGTTACGTAATATAGCATGCCAAACTAAAAAATGGTTCTCGGGGTCTTGCCACCATCGAAAAAGCCCCAGCGCATTTAATTGAAGGCGCTCTTTAAACGTGTCAAAGTGGCTCAGCGAGGCCCGGTGCCAGAAAAACGTTGACCAACCCCCGACGCAAATCTATCGATGCCACACTGAACATTATTTTGCATCCTCTTTGCTGCCCTGCGGTTGTGGATTGGATTTTTGCGAAGATGTGACGCTGCCCCAGGCGTCCCACTGCTTGACATGTGCCTAACTATCTCCATTTACCTCGGCGCCTCAACTGTGGAACATGGTACGCGCCCTCCGAAAGCCAGCAGTCCACTCGACACCATTACAAGCTCTAGCGCTGTCTCGAGGAGTTAGCGAACGTGTGATTGGCGAAGAATTTTGCGATCTTATACTGAGAAATTGAGAGACCGCTCAAACTAGCGAATGTAAATCCTCAACAGAATCAGCTTCGGCGGTTGTAACAAAGTTCTCTGCAATCAGTTCATCAGATCTGAATGACAGCTTCACACCAGAGGAGCTCCAATATGTACTATCTTCAGTAAAACGAACAAGTTCACCAGGAACAGATGGAGTTACATACGCTGCTCTTGCTAATTTGTGCAAGAAAGGAAAATTACACCTGTTGGACATCTATAATAAGAGTTGGCAAGAAGAAAAAGTTCCGGAATGTTGGAAGATATCAAAAGTAGTACCGTTGCTAAAGCCAGCGAAGAGCCCTATGCAGTTGGACTCGTTTAGGCCGATTAGTTTGACAAGTTGTTTTTCAAAAGTGATGGAAAAAATGATCAAAGAACAAGTTTTATGATGGCAAGACATGAAAAAACTACTATCAGAAAGCATAGCCGGCTTCAGAAGAGGTAGATGCACAATGGACTGCATTCACGATTTGGTCACAGATGTGGAAAACCAACGAACGCAAGAAACATCACTGTCGCTGTATTTCTTGATGTCCACCGAGCATACGACACAGTGAGTCACGTTCACGTTCTGGAAGGCCTGGCGTTACAGGGATTCAAGGGCAAGATACTGCGTTGGATCGCTGACTTCCTGAATCACCGGAAATTTTTTGTAGTTACGCAGGAGGGCCCAACGTCAGAACATGTCGTCAACCAAGGAGTGCCGCAGGGCAGCGGGCTAAGCCCTACTCTCTTAAATGCAGTAACGGCGCAGCTCCGTATAATCTTCCACCGAACATCAGATCTTCAGTATATGCTGATGATATAAGTATATTGACGTCTGTTTCATCGTTTTTGGATGTACAACAAACTCTACAAGAAGGATTGGATTATGTAGACCGTTTTCTAAAAAGAAGAGGTATGGCACTGAGTCTGGCTAAAACAGCCATACTTCCGTTTACATTAAAAGGACCTGGAAATTTCCAGATTATTCTGCAAAATCAGCCTATTCAAATGTTTAAAACTCATAAATTCTTGGGAGTATTTTTAGACCGGAGACTAACATGGTTCCCTAATGTCTCATAAATTCTTGGGAGTAATTTTAGACCGGAGACTAACATGGTTCCCTCATGTCCAGTCCCTGCAACAAAAAGTGAATCAGGCCATTCGAATCCTCCGGCATCTCTGCGGGGCCAAATTGGGTAGTACTACAGAGTCATTATTAGCCCTACATGTTGCCTGGATACGCCCCACCGTAACTTACTCACTGCCTCTGTTTCACGGACTTCCAGCCTCCACTGAAAGGAGACTTCACATGTTATTGGCAAGGAGCTTGAGGGTATGTCTGGGTTTACCACGGTCAACTTCCAGTGCTTTAGTGTTTGCGGAGGCTCGAGAGCTACCTTTGGCAGTACTCCGAACTAAAGAAGCATCTCAAAATTTATTTAGAATTTTCACGCAACATGAAAGTCATTTTTTATCAGGTGCACTAACACAAAGGACGGCAACGAGACTACAGGACACTATATCATCATTTCAAGCAGTAGTACCAGAATTTAAACAATGGAAACCTTCAAAACCACCTTGGACGCTGCCACTTCTCAACGTTATCCATGAAATAGACGGCATAGAGAAGAAAGCAGACATGGCACCTCTAGTAGTGGCACAGTTGGTACTTTATCAGCTTCATGTAATGCATAATGAAAAAACGAAGATATATATAGACGGATCATGCACAGAAGAAGCGTCCGCCTGTGCGGTCTTTATACCCGAAATTCAGAAAAAGAAGATGTACAAATTATCGCACAAATTTTCATCGACGACAGCAGAATTGGTGGCTATCTTTGAAGCAGTTAAGCTTATCTGAGAGAATCCTGAGCCACGAAATTGGGTGATATGCACTGATAGCAAACCTGCTCTTCAGCTAATCAGAAATGTGAGATCACCTTACAAAAATGGTGAAACAGCACAATGTATCGCAGAAACTGTGGAATATGCCTCATCGCAGGGTCATAACATCATATTTGAATGGATGCCCAGCCACATTGGAATAAAGGGAAATGAAGATGCTGATAGCCTCGCGGAGAAAGCATTCAAGGAAGGACGGGATTGCGCAATCCCTTTGTCTGGGGCAGATATTCGACATTTTATATCGCAAGGAGCTAACCATTGTTCAATGGAGAAGTGGTTTGAGAGCCCTAAATCAAAGGAAATGGTACTTTATGAAGTTGATCCACACAGAAAATTTTCCTTAGCGACAGACCTCCCACGACACCTAGAGACATTGATCCACCGACTTAGATTGGAAGTAGCATACACAAGCAGCTTCCTGCACAAGATACATCGATCCAACCGGAATGTCATTGTAGTCATGCAGAAGAAAATGTTCGCCATATTCTTTTGGAGTGCGTTAAATACGCGAATGAAAGTGAAAAATTAAAGAACAAATTAGCAAGTTTGGACAGACCACCCCTCACAATAAAGAAACTACTTGGACCATGGCCTGAGATGCATCTCCACAAAAAGGCAATAATCTTCTTGACGGACTTTTAGTGGAGACTGGACTGGACAAGCGCCTATGACAGACAGCCAGAGATGGGTATTATATTAAATGTGGTTATGTATATACTGACATTAGAATAGTAAGGCGTGCGTATAAGTAGTTTTTGACTGTGTCAACTGCGCGAAGAAAACTGTGTATTGGCATGATATTTGAACTGGTTTCAGTGTGCTATTATGTTTTTCCCCATTGTTAATTTTTGAGTACCGTTCTGTATTATTATTCTATTTTTCGCTTCAGAACTTTGTGATATGGAGTAGCCGAGACAATAGGAACCTCAACCTCTCCACAGCAAAACAGTTAAAACAGAACAGACAGAACAGAAGTCGTTTCGGTTGATCGATTTCTATATCGAAGTCGCTTTAGTTGATCATCGCCAACATTCAAGTGACCTTTTGCATTGCTTGTTTTAACCGAGATAGTAGGCTCTCACTGTATATGAGTTCAACAACCAATTTGAACTGAATAAATTTCTTGATTGTTTTTCCATGGACTGATTCTTGGCATGCCTGTGATCTTGTGGCCATTGGAGACACAATCAATGTCCATGGAGTGGCCACATTTTGCTCGTCCAAGTAAACTGGGGTTATCATCACTCAGGAGAGCGTCCCAAAATTGTAGGCGATGGTTGCTGATTGCCATCTTTTTGAATATACCCTTGTACTTTCCCTTGCTGGATAGTGCGCATTGAAATCTCCCTTCATGACCATCGAGTAGGACGGACACTCAAGTTGTCCGAAAATCTTTTTGAATTGAAATTTCTTGAAGGCGACATATACACGCCTGTGACAGTAAGTATAAATTTGTTATTTTAACAGTGACGCGCGCGTGTTGGACGTTACCCCGAGGCGTGGTAAGTTACAAGACGAGGTTGAGTTCACGACAAACACCGAAAAAACAATTTCCGGCATGTGCCATTTGTTGCAGGTTCGGTTCCATATGTTGCAGACATGTCAGCTTCGTACCCCTACAGTCTCATTGATCTCGAAATGCTGGGCTAACAAATGCGGTCTGTTGGAAGACGTCGACATGCACAAACTCATGGAAATCTGAAAGGTGATATCGTCATCTGATGTTTTGTTAGATGGCGGATCGTACCATGACCGCTTTACGTAAAGATGAGGGTAGCTATCTTTCTAGTTGTCTTAGTCAAGCACTCAGGTTAAGGCCTTCAACGTTTCAAGTGTGCTTCGAGCAACCGTTCTCCCCCTGCCCACCAGTAATGTTCGGGAGCGTTCAATGAGGGAACGTAGCATCCGAACCATTTGGCGGTCTTTTTTTGGCTTATCATTGATAACTGGAGAAGTAATTCATTGGGCTCATCAGGCCCGGCATCAATTCGCTACGGTGATTTAGTGGTTATGGGGCTTGATGGCTGACGCAGAGGCAACTGGATCCGGTCGCGGTCACGGTTGCCTCAATTTCGCTGGAGTCCAAAATACTTGAGACGCGTGTACCAAGGTTAGGGCGCATGTTGATAATTCCCCGCTGGTTGAAGTTTCCAGAGTCTTCCGTAACAGCGTACTTCGTGGTTTTGGGATGCCAAACACGATGAAGAAGTATTATAAAGTTCGGTGTATTGTTGAAAAACGGCTAAAACCACCTAATATTTCTGGCGGTTTGTAAAACTTAACACAAAAATATAAATATTTCAAGTTTAAGTTGTTCATTCTGTAATTTAATGCTCAGACGTGTCAGGCCTACAACTGCTGCAAAACATGCGATCAGGTGCATGACAATTGTGTAATAAGTATTCTGCGTTCCACGGGTTGGAAACGAAAAAAACAGCGCTAGCCTAACTTTCGGTAAAATGGTACATCATTATCGCTCGTAGCTCACCTGTTTTACCTATAGAATGCAAAACAGCACACGCTCGAACGCATTGTGCCATTTTTATTCAATTTTCTTTCATACCGACGTGCAAATGTGGTACCCTCAACGATGACTTTTATTGTGACGAATCTGACATGTACTGTGGATATATACGGTCAAAATACAAAAATATGAAGAATATGATGACGTGTATGCATTCCCCACTTCAGAAAACTTGCACCTCGTCAATGCCTAATGATTGCGTATGATGGGTTGTGCAGTCCCATTACTCGCTCACGCTCCTCTGCCGTCCAATCACAAGGCGGTGCTTCGGACGCCCGAGACAATATAAACGGCAGCGATTTCCCACGAGTAATTCAGGCGGAGGCTTCGCCAGACATACATCCTTCCGAAAACTGTTCAGCTTTGAGGAGAGATGAAGGCACTTCTACTGCTCCTGGTTGCCAGTATTGCTCTAGCAGCGACTGGTGAGTGCGAGGAAAGCGTTCACTGAAAGAGTTGGGAATTTTCTCTTTTGACATTGTAAGGGCTGATCTTTGTGAAAAATAGGTAATGCCGCTAGCGCTCATGCAATAGGTGAATATCTTTATGGCAACAAATTGTAGTTTGTACTTGTCTCGGATGAAAAAAAACAACCTATAGTAAATAGGGAGAAAGCCTTTAAAACGAACAACCAGTGCTTGCTACACTTCTATTGAAGGAATATGCACAGCTTTTGCACAAAATAAGCACAGAACGATCCAGTTTTCACAGCCCCCAAAAAGAAAAATGTTCTACTGAACATCAATGCGCTCTTATTTATGATAATTAATATTATAACAATGCATTCTAAGAAGTAATATAGCTTGTATACATCTGAGCGCTGGGCACCATCTAATGCCCTATACACGGTTCAAATTACATATTTCGCTTATCCAACAATCACTACTTGTATGTCAACCGCTGTGTCTCTATAAATTTTTAGTAAAAAGTGCCATCTGCTAAAGCATCGTATTAATTGCGCAGTCACTTTGCGAACATACCAATGCATTGCGCTTGAGACATCTTCTACTGAACAATAGTTTTTTTATTGCAAAAAATCTGTCTCTGCGCACGTTGTTATGCTTCAGGGGTCACTTATGTAAAAACAAATCTGCGAACGCTTTACTGGTTTTGTATAGCATGAATAAAAAAATATTTGCGGTTATACGTCCCAAAACCAAGATATGATTATGAGAGACGCCATTCAGCGGAGGCCTCAGGGAATTTCGATTATCTGTCATCCTTTAACGCGTGCTGACATCGCACAGCGCAAGAGGCCTCTGCTGTGTCACCTACAACACAATGTAACTCCCGCGGCCGGAATTGAACCCGCGACCTTCGAATCAACAGCCGAGCACCCTAACCACTGCACTAACACGGTGGACGCAAGCGGGAGTGAAAATTCACCTGACACATCAACGCACTGAATAAAACAGAGCTCGGAATAATTGTGGTAGGCATATCTTATTTCCCTTCTGAGATAGCGTGACAAGATTGGCTATAAACAGCCGAATTGGGCTGCACAAAAGAACTGTTTGATGTGCATTTGAACCAAGTCACTATGCGTTCGTATTTAACTGTTGAAAAACCTGCGATATGGCTATTGGTGGTATCCAATTTGTTGATACTCCATTTTTGTTACTCGTATAGGCCAGCAATGAATATCTGAGGGCAGGTGTGCGTGGGTTCTTCAGTAGGCTGAGAGCTTCAACAATAACAAGAAATTCGCAAGATTAGTCACCTAAGTGGTTGGAAGCCTAGTCTTTGTGCACCACCAATCTGTGGTCGACTTTTATTTTCTAGGGGTGAAGCTCCATAGTGTGTGGGTCATTTCCTCCTCTTTTTTTATGTAGTATGTTATATATATAGTATGTATTTAGCCACCTCTAGTTTATTATTTGCTCAATAGATGTTGTTGTGTGTATATGTCCTTGGTCATGCGTGGTCAAAATGTGGTCATGTGGCCGAAGTAATCCTTCTAGGGGACATGAATTCTCACATACTTTAGTGGACATTCGGAGATCAATGGCAGGTTATTCCAAGATCTCTGCGAGCCACATTGTCTTGAGATAGTTATTGTGGGGCCTAAGAGTGAGGGGCAGAATACGTGAAAAGTCGGACACAGGCAATCGAGCATTAATTATTGTCTTATGGCAGAAATAATCAATAACAAACTTACAGAAATGAGAATAGACGATGAAGGCAATAACAGCTTGGGTAGTGACAATATACGCATAACATTACAAATGTGTTGTGAAACTAAAATAAGAACACAGTGTTAAGGTTTGGAAGCTTGTATTCAAGTGACACACAAATAACAAATATAGCCGCAAGAGCCGAGCACGAAATAACAAAACTACCGGGCTAACACTGGGAGTATAGAGATCTTTTACATGTAGTTATGACAGAAATTGAAAAACAGAAGAAAGCTATGAACTGGAAAGGAAACAGACAGCCTAAATGTTGGTGGAAGAGAGAAATTCAGGAATTCGATCGAGAAGCGATGCGAAGCATAACGAGAGCGCGAACAGGCAAAAATGAAGAGGAGGCACAGGATGAAGTCAACCAAATATAGAAAATATATTTATAGTAAAAAACGAATGTGCAGCAATTGGTCGAGACAAACATGAAAGTTGAAAGTAATAATAATAATAATTATAATAATTATAATAATAATAATAATAATAATAATAGCTTCTTTATTTGCATCAACGATGGAAGGCACTGCAGGTAAAAGTTGCTTAAGACACAAGCAACTTGACAAAAGGCCCACAGCCACCTCTACAATGCAGCAGTGACAACACACATCATGACAGAAATAAAAAAATTACTCTTAATTCATACATGGACAGTTACATCGGCATCACTATTGTTTACTATCTGAGCCTAAATTGATTAAATGGTTACGCAATGTTCGTATAGAAGTAAATGGCATTTCTATGTGTGATTTAGGACATGAGCTCAAAAGGTTTGGTAATGTCCAAGATCTTCGCTGCATAGAGTAATTTTTGCGCGCAGTCACCACCTTCCACTGTTCTGTCTGACGAGTGTACATGAATGTGTGTTTTTTGCTAGATTAGATAGCTCATGGAAGAACTTTGTTTTCTTTTATTTCGCATTTGAACGCTAGACTTAACTTAAAACTATAAAGGTTAAACGTACGAATTCTATTTGCTTTCAAAAATACATCTCAAGTGTGTGAGTTATATCGCACATTGAAAACAGATCGTAAAATCTTTTTCCTGTAGTACCTGAAGTCTTTCAAGATTAGTTTGTGTTGCCTTGCCCCGTATCAAAAAACAATTGTATAAGGAAGAAAAAAAGAGTATGTTGTAGACAAGAAGCTTAATTTTAAAGGGTCACATACACCTGTGACGCGCCATCATAACAACTACTCGAGATAACTTAGCTAAAACTGATTCCACATGTATCTCAAAGCACAATTTGTGTAAAGGTGACTCCCAGTATTCTAAATATTTACTATTTAAATTTTCTTCAAGTACATAGAGAAGGGTGTTGGTATTGCAGCTTATTCGCTTAGATTTCGGCCTGAAAATCACGGCGTTTGTCTTTTTTGTAATAATTTGACGAACGTTTGCTACTGACAATTCTTAGAGGGGTTTCAGAGAGGCATTGACTTTGTTCTGAAGGCTACTAAGTTCAGGTGAGGAAAAAAATGAGATTGTGTCGTCAGCGTACATGTCGTATTTTGAATCAGCGTAGGTATTTACTAGGCCATTTATGTAAGCGATAAAGAAAAATGGCCCGAGAATACTGCCCTGAGGAATACCTCTACTGATATGTTTCAGATCCGAGCAGCAATCTTCAACATAATAACGATGACAAAGGTAAGACTTCACAAGGTTGAAACTGTGCCCACGAACACCACAGTTTTCAAGCTTTCTGAGTAATATCGTATGATGAATGCAATCAAATGTTTTAGGAAAATCACTGTCAAGGCCAAGCACAAGATTTGTGCTTTCGAATTGTGATAAAACGAATTCCTTTTGCTGAAGTAGGGCTAGTTCAGTGGACAAGCGTTTCCTAAATTCGAATTGGGCTGCAGAGATAAGATTATGCTCATCGAAAATCTTAGACATTTGCACGTATATAAGCCCTTTAGATAACAGTGGTAATATTCAAATATGTCTATATTTTTATATTGTTCACGTCCCTTCGCTTATAAAGTGCTGAAACTTTTGCAATCTGCATCCTATTGGAGAAGAAAGAGCTCGCCAAATACAGCCTGCAAATGTAGGTGATATATGGACAAAGAATATCAAACACATACTTGATTGGACGAACCTGCATGCCGTCAAGATTACAGCTTGGGCTATTTTTAAGCGAACTAAAACCAGATAGTACTTCTGACTCTATAAGTAGATGAATGAGAAAGGAGGATGGATTGCTGTCTTGCGTGAATTTTGAATAATCAAAAGATTAAAAAGCGTCACTGTCGTCACAATATAATCATTAAATTTATTTGCCAAAATATTACACAATATTTCGAAGTCATCAATGAGTAGCTTTTCTACACGTGGAGATGATTTAGGCGATTTAAGAATATGTGTGCATTCAGTGCATCGAACATTGATGCATTGATTTACGGCGATTTAAGAATATATGTGCATTCAGTGCATCGAATATATGTACACATATTCAATGCACTGAGGATATATGTGTATGTATATAAATATACGAAAGCGTAAGTATCCTGAAAAAGACTCCGGCGCGTGAATTCGAACAGCGAACCTCCGAGTCGTGAATGCAAGGCGTTAACCACTGAGCCACCGAGCAGCACGTCGTTCTCTGTTTACACGGCAAGCTGTTTATATCTACCGCTTACCGCTGTTTGTGGGCCTCTCGGCGGGGAGGGAGGGGGAACTATCGCGTGTTAGAATCACCAACAAGATGGCGCTATGAGCGTGCGGCGGCGCGCGTTCTCCCACGTGTTATTTGCCCCTTGACTGGAGAAGGCAGACGCACGTGCGTGCGCCCTTATGTTGCGGTGGGGACAATCGTATGCCTTGTAGGCGCTGCACCGTGCTCCCTGCCGGGCTGCAGAAATTAGGTGCCTTCTTGCTTTTCTAACCACTACCACCACCACGTCTTGGCTGGCATTGGACTATCCCTAGAACGCTTCTGTTTTAATTACCGGGCGCACAAAGGTCCCTGCGATCGTTGCGCAGTCTTCATTTGCGAAAAGGGTGAGATTTTCAGACGCAGCAAAGAAACAACTGAGACGCTTATTCGCGTTCATCTGTACCTGTGAGTATGTTTTGTGCGTCATTTGTGCGTGAGAAACGCGGGGCAAATTTCGATCTGCTTGCCATTCGGCGCGTGATCTTACAATTTGTTGCTATCGCGTTGATTGATTCACCTTTGCGGCAAAGCTGTGACTTTCTAGACTAAACATTCATTGGCTCCTTGAGCTTAGCCTTATCGCGCTCCATAACCTGTTTACTTTTGTGTCTTACACCTACCGTGCAGCATCGACGCGATGCTCTTATTCGAAGAAGAGGGAACAATGCCACCCGCAGTACACCGCATCCTGTGCTACTGTCCGTTGTATGACATTTAGAGACAGTCACTGGCGTCCGTTCTTGCGCGCACCGACAACAGCCGAATGTCTGTGGACACTGTTCTTTTAAGTGCCCGAGCGAAGGCATTGCAACAGAAGGCGGCAAAAGCACTGTTGAAATTCCTACATGACACGGACTTGAACAAACGGCTGTAACAGCAATGTGACGCACCACGAAAGACAAGACAGGACTATGACTGAGTGTGCGCGCGTGTGCTGCCTAATGCGCTGTGTTTATCTCTCTTCCCTCTATCCTCTCTATCTTTCATCTCCCCATCCCCTTCCCAAGTGCAGGGTTGCGAACCAGCTGCCAATAGGCTACTTAACCTCCGTGCCGTTCTTTTCTTGCTATTCACCTTCCTTCCACCTTTTTTTAAGGAGAGGAGCGTTTTTGTAGTTCTTGGATGTTCACGAGAATACAAAAGCCGACGTAACATCCTCGGCAGTGCATTTTTGGGGTGGTCACGCGCACTGACAACAGCCCAGAGAGGACTCTGGTGGCGCCGAGGGAGCCTTCAGTGATAAGGTCTATGGTGGGTCACATGCTTATCCAGAGGCAAAAGACACACAGGAAGAGCACGAGCTATCCGTCTTTCGAGAGTACGCCCATGCGACGCGTCTGGTAAGAGTGCTGCTGCTCTACAACTACATCCAGTAAACCTCAGCAGGACCTTCAAACGGACGTGACGATATATTCAAAGTAAATAAGGCATAAGGCTAACTAAAAAAAGAAAACTTTCTTTTAGTTTTTTTTTCATTTCGAGCCTGGTGGCACACACGTCATCTCCCCATTAAAACGACGACGCTCATAGCATCTATCTATTCATTCAGGCACCCATGGCTCACTGATTTGTGTTTGACAGATGTGCTACGATTTTTTCTTAGTATTGAGCACTTATTGCCTGTATAAAGCTTAAGAAACGGACTTTGAAGTTATTAAAATTGTATACTGGCTTTTTGTTTCGCAGGTCCGTATCCATATCCATATGTGGTCAGTAAATGTGACATAACAGCTACAGTAAATGAGTTTCACGTGATTTTTAAAAAAAAAAACGATTGTGTGCCTTTCGACAGCTCTCTGTTTAGTGCTCCACTTTTCAAGTACGATTTACATAGAATGCCGAGGCTCTCTACAATAAAGAGGAGTAAACATGAGGGCAACTTTACTATTTCATACCGCAATATATACACTGCAAAGCAGCAACTGGCACAAAGAATTCCAAGGAAGTAGGAAATGAGCGTATTGGCACGCATTTTTCTTTTATGTCCTCATTCAGGGACCTACTAAAAGGAAGAAATGTAAAAAGTAAGAGTGGCTATAGTAGAAGCTTTTTTTATACTCTATTGTAATTAGAATATAAAATGGCAAATTGATTCACTGTACATTTTCACTATACAATATAATATAAATAAATAAACTTCATAAAAAATTCGGATATCACAGCAAGAAATTATGTACCCGATTCCGAAGAGCAATGCGAAAATAGGTGAACTAGTTTCAGTCCGCATTAGCCACTGGCTCTGGTAAAGTAGTTTTCCAGCCGTGGTTCGTGCCACGGGGAGTGGATGTGGCAGTTGTGAGAGCACGGTGTTGTGTACTAAGCAGACAACGTCATTGCAATTCAGTGCCGAAATTGTATTCGACAACACCCGCGCAAGAAACGAAAACCGTTGTAGAAGAATGTCTATCGTTGAGAAAAACCACCAATATCATGGATTAACTTTGGGTTAAACACCTGCAATGAGCACTTTGTTGATCAATCGCTACTGCTGCTGCCGGTTCGAAAAGCATACTAAAATGCTGAAACAATGTTACAGGCGTGCTAAAACAGTGTTAAAACATTCGCACTAGTGTGTTCAGTGAACATATGTGGTTGTCGTGAAGGATGATTGCATGTGCAACAGTTTCGCTGTGCTACAAATGTGTCATGCTGCTATCCATTCTACGTGGCAACACTTACTGTCTGCATATGCTTTACGTATGGTAGTGTTGCACATCCCTTAATTTTCAGTATATTATTCACCGAATAGGAAACTTAGTTTTTATAGACTGGACAGCATTTTTTAGTTGCAAAAGTTGCTAGTTGTATTTTTCATATTCTCCAATATTGAAGCAACTGTTCTATTGATTGATCGTTATTTTGCGAAACATTGTTCAATTCGTAAATTTCATAAGCGCACACCCCTAGTAATGCAGGAAGGAAAGAATGCCCCTTTGTCATTTATTTCATTCGCTCTTTAGCTTTTGGCGTTTTTTCCACGACGTTGTTGCAATTCAGCATGGCCTTACCTGTACGGCACATTCAAATAGTTCTCAACCTCACCTCAATTAGAGCAACTGACAGCGCATGAGCACGAAGGGGTCCAGCTTGTTTTCATTTTATAGAGCATAATGGCAGCACGGCTGTTCCTTTACGTATATTTATTCACTCTCCTCGCCGCAGACTATAGTAATACTGCGGCATACAGTAAAACTATGCCATGACATTTATACCATGTAGGCCAAACGCGGGAAACGGAAATATTTAGAATATGGTATACTTACAAAGAGGCTTCATCTTCAGTTGAGAATGACGCAGCGAGCGGTACAAAGAAAAATGATAGGTGTAACTTTAAGAGACGAGTACATAGCAAAGGGGGTCAGAGATCAAACGGGGCTTATGGATATCGTAGTCGAAATCAAAAAGAAATGGACATGGAACGGCCGCAAAGCACGCAGGCAGGATACCCGCTGGCCATTTTGGGTAACTGACTGGATTCCCGCAAAACGCAAGCGGGTGAGGGGAGACAGAAATTTAGGTGGCCAGATGAGAATAGAAAGTTTGTGAGTGTAAAGTGGCAGCAGCAAGCACACGACTGAGTTGACTGGTAGAGCATGGGAGAGGCCTTTGCCCTGCAGTGGGCACGTGAGGAGATGTGAAACTTATACAGTGCTGAAGAATGGACAAGTTCTATGCTACCATAAAATAGTTGGCAGGAAAGAACTATGAGTGGGTTTCCTCCTACACAAAAATATCGCTGGCAACATAAAAGAATACTATAGCATCAGTTAGAGGGTGACAAGTATCATAATTAGGTTTTAAAAAAGGTACAAGATGAAAGTGGTACAGGCCTACGCGCCTTCATTCAGCCATGATGATCATTTTGTTGAATGCTTTTGTGAAACTGTAGTCAGCCATTAATAAATAAAGACACAGTATTCTATTCTTATGGGCGAGTTTGTTGCCAAAACAGGCAAGAAACAGGCCGGGGACCATGTAGGGGGGGGGGGGATATAGCATCGGCTCTAGAAATGCCAGAGAGGAGTTATTAGTAGAGTTCGCAAAACGTGATAATTTATAGATTATGAATACCTTCTTCAAAAAACAAGCTAAGTGTAAAATTACGTGGTGATGTCCTAATGGTGAAACTAAAAATTAAATTGACTTCATTATGTGTGCACACTCAGACATTTTACAGGATGTAGAAGTAGTTGGCAAGATTAGATGCAGTGACCATAGAATCGTAAGAGTTCGTAATAACCTACATTTAAAAACTCAAGGACAAATATGCCTTGACCAGTTGTCATGTCGTGGAGCAAATGTCTCTTGATTTCAACTGCAGTTTATTTGTCTTTTTCTTCTCTATCCTTCGTTTTACCTTTCCAAATACTTATTGCCTCTATTGTTCTCATGCAAAACGTTTAGACATCTGACGTTGAAAACCGGGCTTCATCCGAACATGGAATCCACTTGAAAAGTAAGTTTCTTTACGTCACCATTCATTTGTCACAACTAATTCACAACTGGTATGGAGATATTGTTGCCAACCCGAAGTGATATCAAAACATTCAGTTGATGGAAACTTCCGTATCGGTTGGGCAAATATAATGTTGAAGTTTCACTGTAGCCGTAAATATTAACCACCGATTTACTACCAGCGCAAGAAACAGTCTCTTATGATCGAATCGTTGCATAAAGCAAACCAAGGCTCCGTATTATGTCCGGAACACGTTTTCTTGCAGCATGATAGTTGATATCATTTGTATAGGCCTTGCCAAGACAACAATCCCCACTAAACGTTAGGCAGATATTGCGCTTTTGCCCAACAACGCAGTATAGGGAAATTCAAACTGTGCTCAAAACGAGACACGAAAACAAAGTGTAAAAGACGATCACAAGTCGTTCTCGTGTCTTGTTTTTAGCGCAGTTATAATTTTCCTAAATGCTTTACCAACTGTAATTTTCCTAAATGTTTTACCGTGACTGTGAAAAACGCCCTTTATTGCTGCGCAGACTTCGTCGTATATTATCAATTCCTGATATAGTCCTGTCATTATCACATCGTGGTGATTCGCACGTTGATGTGTGTGCCACTGTCTTATATGTGACATTATGTCTTAAAAAGACACGTGTTGGGGGCCCCCAATGTATATAAGCAGCACGTTGACGTTTTCAAGGTATTCCCTGATGAAGGCCGGACCCCGGCCGAAACGTGGGATTAATAAAAGTTTTAGTACGTTTGTCAGCTCAAGCTAATTTCTATTTGTCATTGGATCCACAGAAGACACTCGCTTGATATATATATATTATAGATATATATATATATATATATATATATATATATATATATATATATATATAGTGACGTATGAGGCGATGGTTGGTAGAGGCCGAGAAGGAAGAAGTGCTTGATCAAATAAACATGGCGTATGAGCCAGGCCACGTCTCCCATTCATCATAGCGTCACACGAGTCGAAGATGTGGGTAAGGCAAAATTTGAATGCCTCACCAGTCACGTAGTCGCTGAAGTTTGTAACCATCTCCCGTTCCGACCATGATGCAGCGGTAGCGTGAAGCTCGAACAGGTCGAACCAGTTATGTACGGGTCCATCGTCCGCTGCTCCGGTGTACTTGGGGATGGGAAGGTCAGTAGATGCTTCTGACATGATGCTGGTCGATGCGCAATGCTAGGCGCTTGTACGGTAGTCCATGTATGCTCAGGGTGTCGTGGGGAGGACTGCGTAAATGAGCGACTGATTAAGAGGCTGGCAGTTATTCATCCTGTCGACTCGTGTGACGCTATGATCAATGGGTGACGTGGGCTGGCTTATACGCCATGTTTATTCTATCAAGCACTTCTTCCTTTTCGGCCTCTACCAACCATCGCTTCATACGTCACACACACACACACACACATACATACATATATATATATATTGTGTGTGTGTGTGTGTGTGTGTGATTTAATCTCAACTTTACCTTCAGTGCAGCGCCACACCACAAGCTGCTTTCAGGAGTGTGAATCGGCTTTCTTTTGACATGTTGAAGCCCTCACAACCAACCCTGTACTTGCCCATTTTTACGATGATGCACCAACTCTTCTATACTCAGACACCCAGAGCCGTGGTATAGGTGGCGTTCTTCTACCATTCGACAAAGCCTCGCGAGAGAGTGCCACTGCGTACGCCAGCCGCGTACAATCCGCAGTCGAGAGGTACAATACGATCACCGAGCAGGAGTGTCTGGCCGTAGTTTGGTCAGTGCAGAAGTTTTTTTCGTATTTTCATGACCCCCACTTTACCATTGTAACCAACCACCACACGCAATGCTGGCTTTCTACCCTCAAGAACTTGTCTGGACACCTCGGCTGATGGATTCTACGCATTCAAAAGTATGGCTTCGACATTATATACAGGTGTGGCAAAAAACATCGAGACGCCGACGCTCTTTCTCGCTGCCCACTACCCACTACCCCACTCAGCGTTTTCGATCCACTGTGCAGAAGAAACACTCGAGCTCCACTTCTACATTGGTTAGCTCTCTGGCCGCTATAGACGAGCTTCCTTTCAAGCAAGACTTCCTCTCTAGTCAGCTGGCGGACCCGTACTGTCGGCGTAACATACGCTACATCGCTGGTGATTGCCGTCCGCCTCACGCAAGGCTCCATCACCAACTCTCGCAATTTCAGCTGGACAACTGGGTTCCGTAGAGCCGCATTCACCATCCTGACGGTCAGTGCTGGGTTCCCGTTCAACCAGGTTTTCTTAGCTCCCACGTCCTCAGAGCATTTCCTGATGATCCAACTGTTGGTAACATTGGCTATAATAAAACGTACGGCCACATTTGAAGTCGTTTTAATTGGCCGGGCATTACCACAAGCATTGCCAGGTACGTCGGCTCCTGCACTCTATGCCATTGTTTAAAACTCCCAACATCTGCTCCTGCCGGTACACTGCAGCCTTTTCTGTGCCCAGCGACACCCTTTTAAGTTGTAGACGTTGATCTTTACAGCCCCTTCCAGTCAGTCCTGCCGGCAACTGGTGGATAGTGGCATCCGTTGATCATTTAACGCGCTATGCCGAGACGGCACCTGGGAACACTGCTTCAGCTTCTGAAGTTGCAGGATTTGTTTTCAAAGCCATTATACTGAGCCATGGGGCTCCAAGTGTTATGATCAGTGACCGTAGAAAAGCCTTTTTCTCTCAACTAGTCAACGAACTTCTCCACGCCTGTGGCACAACTCATAAGACCAGTTGAAGTTAACTAACGACCTGACTGAGGGATTCAATGGTACTCTTGCCGACATAATCGCAACCTGTATTCAATGAGATTACAAAAACTAGGAAGTCATGCTACCGTTCGTAACTTTCGCCTATAATGCAGCCATTCAGCGGACAACAGGCTGCTCACCAGTTTACCTGGTTACGGCCGTTCCCTACTTCCCTCTGGATGTTTCTTTTTTACGTGCAACGTAAACCCATCTGCATCTGATCCCGAGAAATAGGTGTCACGACTCGCCCAGTATCGCCAACGTGCTCGCATGAATACTAAAGCCAGGCAGAATTATTGAAAGACTGCTTATGATGAATCACATCATACCGTATCTTTGAGACGAGGTGCTCCTGTTGACACTTGCACATCTCTTCGCACACCTGGTTTGAGCGATACGTTTCAGTCATGATTTATCGGGCCGTACACCTTTCTGGAGGAAACTTCACCTGTGAATTATCACGTGACGCCTCTTGTAGCTCCAGCAGACCGTCGTTTTAGAAGTGCTGAACTTGTGCACGATTCTTGCATGAAGCCCTTTATGTGACCCTCCTCGTCTCATTGACCATGCTACGGCCAGGCTGGCCACTTTCATGTGGGAATATTTAGAAAGTAAGGAAGGAAGAGCCTAGGAACGGTGGCACAACCTCACGCTGGGGAATTGGCTAAGAACCGGGTTGATTTAACAAAATCTTAACTTGTTAACTTGTCAACTCACGTCTTTTGACGTTAAACCCCACGTGTAAATTACGTCGATAAGGCTAACCGCATAAATAAGTTATGCTTACGTAATCTAGTGTTGAGCCTCTAAATGCTAAACTCGTGCTTTCGCTGATGGCTACTATGGAGGTGCTGCTCAACCGCATTGTATAATTATAAAAACAACTGTAGATGCTCCGGCGACTGCCAGTCTCTAAAATCAAGAAAACAGGTGTGCGTTTGTCATCGTCATCATCATCAGGCTGAATACGCCCATAGCAGGACAAAGACATCTTCCGTGATCCGCCAATCAACCCGGTTTCGTGCTTTCCGTTGCAACGCCATACCTGCGAACTGTTTAATATCATCGGCCACCTAACCTGCTGTCTCCCCTTCGTGTGTGCCTTCTCTGGGAATCCAATCAGTTATCCTTAATGACCAGCGGTTTTCCTACCTAGGTGCTACAGCCCGGCCTACGTCCATTTCTTCTTGGTTTCAACTATAATATCCTTGAGCCCCGTTTGTTCCTGATCCACTCTGCTATCTTTACGTCTTTTAAGGTTACACTTATCATTTTTCTTTTCGTGTCACTCTGCGTCGTTCGCAATTTAAGCTGAACCCTCTTTGGAAGCCTCCTAGTTTATGCTCCGTAGATAAGTACTGATAAGACGCAGCTGCTATTTACATTCCTCTTGATGGTATGTGGCGGATTTTCATTCATGATTTAAGAATGGCTGCTGGATGTGATACACCCCGTCATTATTGCTTTAGTTATTTCATCCTGATGGTCTGGCTCCACGGTTTCTACCTGTCCTAAGTAGACATATTCTTTTACAACTTCTAGCGTCTCTCTACCTATCGCAAAATGCTGTTTTCTGGTGAGACTGTTGCTCATTACTGTAGATATGTGCATAGTAATATTGAGGCCTACTTTTTCTCGTTTCAGCGTCCAGTTCAGCAATCATGAGCTGTAATTCCTCCCCTAAATTACTCAAGGCAATGCCATCAGTGAATCTTAGGTTACCGAAATACACTCCAATAACACTTACCCCTAACACTTTCCAATCTAGGATCCTGATAACCTCCTGTAAACGCGCGGTGAATAGAATTGGAGAGATCGTGTCTCGCTGCCTTACACCCTTCTTTATTGGGATTTTGTCGCTTTTTTTATACAAACGTATGATGGTTGTGTATCCACTGTGAATTTCTTCAATTACGTTTATTTAGGGTTCTTCGAGTGCCCTCTCATTTACTAACACTAGACATAATGTCTTCCTTTTTTTCAGTTTTGCCTGAATGGTCGAATTCTGGCCGTCGTGGCTGCATATCTGAAATATGCGGAAGTGCTATAGGCCCCCCATGGGCTCTAGTTAGGTGTAGGTTGTTGAATATTTTATTTTTTTTTATTTTCGCAGCACTACTCATTAAAATGACTCTGCTCGACCTCACGGTAACGCAACTGTAAGAAACAAACACAAAATTAACACATTGTTCACCCTTTTCAGGTGAACCGAACGGGTGCCTGGACTCTGCTGCCTGCAAATAGAGGTGCGAAAAGTTACGCTCGTATGAAAAATGCGGAGAAGCGGAGGAAATTACCTGCATTTGTGGAAAGTCTGCGTTCTAGCGAGATGACTACATTGGTCTCCCACGAACCACCGCCGAGTTCGCAGGGATTCTGGCCGACGGTTAGTAATAAATGAGGACAGTCGCCAAAGCCTTTTCCCTATCCTTCCATACAGATCCAAATAAACGTTATCGCTTTTTCTCACTGATTGTTTCACCAAAATATATTGCACCATATTGCACGAAGAACAATAGCGAGGGCACCGCGTCGTTCGTTTTGGTATAAATGCACCTTTTTAAAATGAAAGGATTTGTTTGCGTATTTCAAGCACTTTTAGAATCTATCTATCTATTTAGCTATCTATTTATCTATCTATCTATTTATCTATCTATGTATCTCCCTATCTATCTGTTAATCTATCTATCTATCTATGTATATATCTATCCGTCTACGTCCTGGTGCTCTCGTGATCGGCTCCTTGGGGTAAATCAAAAATTACTAAGGAAGCCCCATCGTGGTGGTCTCGTGCGTGTGACTCGGCTGCTGATCCGCTGGTCGCAGGATCAAATCCCGGCAGCGGTGGCTGCATTTTCAATATAGGCGATAATGCTGTTGGCCCATGCCGTCAGGTTTCGGTGCACGTTAAAAAACTCAGCTGGTCGAAATTTCCGTAGCTCTGCACTATGGCGTCTATCATAACCATATGGTGTTTTCGGGACGTTAAACCACTAATCTCAATTTATGAATCAGAAGTACGGGCTGCGAAAATGCATTTTCAAGCGCGTGTAGCCTGTTTTAAACGTTCTTTGCAATACTTAGCACAGCGGCCTCCAAGATTAGCTCTGGTCAAGCTGCCTTCCACAGAGCAGAGGCAGTGCACACCACCGAGACGAAGTGCAAAGTACTTGGCCCCTCTTATTTCTCTTTACCGTCTGCTCGCTTTCCAAGCACTGACACACGGCTTATAAATAAATAGCGACGTTGTAGGTCTAACTAATTGAACCGTGACACGCCATTTCGGCAACCTTATGCTCAAGTCAACCCTAACTAGACGGCTTTCCTTATTAGCGTATTAATAGGCCATTTAAAGCTAAAAGTGAGGCAAATTATATTTTGCTATAAGGACCCTAACTTAAAGTGACCTAATTGCCACAAAGCTAGACAGTACCTTCAAAATGAACTAAAAGCATACCAATATAAATTTGTAACGGGTAATTCAATTTTGTTTCACGCGAATCAAATATTACTGTGTAAGTCTGCATAAGGCCTTTTTTATGAATAACATAAGAATTAAGACAGAAATATTTAAATTGACATTCCAATATGAATATATACAGACCAATGTAAATAAATTTTCAAAACTTAAACCATGCTGACGCGAACTTCACTTTGAAGCAGACAGACCAGATCGGCTAACAGAACGAGAAACGTAATGTGATCAAGTATGTAATCTGTAAAACCTCGTTGTAAACACGCCAACACGCCGAATAAGAACGGCATTGTCAAACCGAAGAGGAGGTCCAGCACACAGCGTCTTCAGTTTGCGCAAACGAGAACACCGTTCAGTAATAATGACGGAAAATGCCATGCCCGTGTCTACCAATATTTCAGTGCATACACCTTCAATAAATACTATCAGTGCCTTTGAGGGCCGCTGCAGAAGAAATTGACTGTGCCCGAAACATGCAGCTATCTCTGCCAAATATGCACTACTTAGTTTTTCGGGCCATGGCCTGGGGTCGAGGCAGCTGTTCGAAGGGGCCAAGAGGGTTGGCGCATCGGGGAAGGAGAGTGGCGACGTGGGAAGCGGGAAGAACCGGCTCCTTCGAGGCTTTGCGGAGATGAAGAGCGTTGTTCATACGATCGGTAAGGGCGACTGTTTCGACGTGTTGGACCAGGCAGACCATCTCCTTCATTGTAGTCATAATTCCGTCTTTTCTCCTGTGGGCAGCGTTGGCTAAACCAGACAATTTGGCCACGAGTGGTATCGGCATTGATACCCAGCAAGCCCACCACTTGTGAGACAACATTCATTCCTCAATACTCTTCTTTCCAGCCTGAGCCCCTCTGCCTAAACCCGAGTTCCGGTGATGACTATTTACAAGTGAGAAAAGGTATATTATGCGTAATTCTCGCAATATGAATGATTCACCTAATGGCGCCTCATCACAGATTAGGCTTTATCGTTGATTCGTACAGTACGATATCATCACTGAGTGATGATATCGTACTGTACGAATCCATTTCCTCTGCAAAAGATCATCACCATCATTTACAATCGCTGATTTCTTTCAGCGCTTAGTGCGAAACTTGGCTTACAAATGTCAGTTGCATCAAAAAAGTCGTCATGTCACACACCAATGGACAAGAGCCGTTTCCTTTGATTATTATCTTAATTGTACACCACCCAACAGAGTGTCACTATTGAATATCTGGATGAGTCTATGAAAAGATTTTTTCTTGGACTATCTACATCGATATATGATCGAGAAAGCTCTAAAAATAGGTTATTTGCGCCGTTATTTGGCTAAATCCCAATGCGATACTGAACTACAACTGTAAAAACATTCATTCGCCCTGCTCTAGAATACGCATCTGTGGTATGGTACTCTCATAAACAATTTAAACTAAAAGCCCTTCATGGCGTTCAACGTAAAAGCATCCGCTTTATATGCCGAAACCACACCCACACCTTCTCACGGACACAGGCTCTGCAATGAATGAACACAGTGTCATTACATTCTCATTAGCATACCGAAACTTTATAACTAATGTACCCAGTTATTAACTCCTCTCCTGGCATCTTTGGTGGTAACTACATTGTACTTGTAGAAGAATTACACCCGTAGCTTTCACAACTTATACAAAAAAGCTGTAATTGCTCATACTAACACTTTGTAGGTCTTTTCCATGTACTAGAGACTTCTGGAATTCACTACCGGGCAGTATTCATTCAATGCTATTAAGAAATTTGATTGTTGCTGCTACTAACCCCTATGAAAATTTATAGACTCTTCTTTGTAATAGACAAAGTGATGTTTTATTAACTTGTAACTCCAATTTATTTCAGTTTTATTGTTATGTTTTGTTGTATTCATTCTGTATTGCTTATCCAATACTGCTATAAACCTGCAATAGGGCTGCAGCATATTTAAAGGAATACATGAATACATAAATAGTCAAACTATAGTATTGCTGTGAACGTACATGGACCTGTTGTAGGTCCATGTACGTCCACATGAAAAATATCAGAAAGGAAAGATCAAGGCTGAGCTTTGAATGCTCACCCCTAAACGTGTTTCCAAATTCAACGTAGCCACGACGCAGTGATGTTATGCGGCAATGTACAGTTGCGACCTCTGGTAAAGGGAACGCGGCATGCGTGGCAGCTCTCTCCGGGCCACCAAGCGGGCGCCGCGCTAACTATTGCGGTCCAAGCGCAATCAGCACCAGAGTCAGAGTTGGCAGCGCGTCATCTGCTGCTGTGCCTTCTTCGCAAGCGCGCAATCTAGGTTTCGCCGCCGCAGGTGAAGTGGAAGGCGCCAAGCAGACGATGCGCAGCTAACTTCTCCTGTAGCGATGATGGCACTTGCGCCCCAATAGTTCGCACGGCGCCCGCCGTGACGCTCCACAGAGTTCGTTCATATATTGCTTGTTCGCTTTAAAGGCTGGTGCACACCAGTGACCAGCAGCGGTCGTTCGACCATTTGTGACTGGCGACCAAATTGCGAATGACGTTCACACCGGCAAGGATGCACGCGAGCGACCGGAAGTTGCAAAACCCGGAGTGTCACGTCCGGATCTCGTTATCGACGAGAACTCTGGAGACCGGCGCCGATCAGCTGATCGCCATCAGCTGAGTGAGCGGAGCGAACCGAGCACACCGCATTTATTGTTTGTGTCTGTTCTCGCACATCGAACCCCTTGACGCTGCTGGGAACGCCCAGCACCATCAAGGAGTTGGATTCAAGCGAATAACAAGAGATTGACATGGCGCTGATACTTTATACCATGGTGTCAGCTCTGGCAGAACAGAAACCTCCAAAGAAAGAAAAACAGATCTCACGTACAATGAGAATCGATGATATGCGAGGCACGCATCAGGAAGGTTGATATGTCACTTTAATATCAGCACAACGCTACGAGGCGAAAGTAAATTATGCCGTATATGACTTTCATGTCATGATTATAATGTTTGGACGTGTCATTTACCTTCGTCATCTATTCACGTCACCGGATATAAAACTTGGTATATGTGGAGCTAGCAAAAGAGTCGCGAGCGTGCTATGAATGTACCATGTAGTGAAGTTTCACATGACACGCATGCGAAGATTATCATGTTTGCACCTTGTTATCTGTTAACGTCACGTTACACCAAATTTGGTATATGTAGAGGTAGCGAAACGGGCGCGAGCACTCGCTCGCTGGATTTCGTGCCGGCCGGTTGTGCCCTCACGACCTCCGACGACAGTGAAGCTCTGGCCGACTGGGTTGGTCCTACGCTATCTCCTGACGCTGGTCCCCGACGACGCCGACACCATAGCTCTGGCTGACTGGATTAGCCCTACGCCTTCTCCTGTCTCCGACAAGAGCTCTCGCCAGAGGTGCCCTGTCCTCGGACTCCTGCCACCGTAGACACATCTTTCCTATGTTCTCCTTACTTCCGTCGTTCGCTATCCCTGCTTCTCGCTCTCTTCTTCCTCTCTCTCTATTTCTTTACCGATTAATCCTGTTATTTTAATTCCTCCTTTACCCCCCACCCCTCGTGGGCTACTGTTGAGGCGTCCTCCCCTTGAGAGACAGTTACGGGGCTCACTTCTCTCTTCGTTTCATTTAAACTCACTTCCCAAAACATGGCGTTCACCCGCGCGAACATAGGACCCGCACCGTTCACCACACCTTGTAAATATTTCACAGATTCGCACCTCGCAGTGCATTGAGGTGCGTATCGTGCGTACAGTGATGGAAAAAGAAGGTAGACATTTCGCTCATCATCACTGTTTTGAAATGAGCGTTTAACAATGGAGTATGATTAAGTGGACATTCTTCTTCACAAGACGCTAACCGCGCGAAACATGAACGAAGCACAAACAATCTCCAAATCCTCTCGCTTGCCGCTTCTTCAATTTTTGACGTGCCAATACATCATGCGACGAACAGCACGATGACGAACGTCGCGCATCGTGATCTGCGACCCCGCAATCGAGCACGTGGTGTGGCGGCTACTCAGCCTCGCCACTAAGTAGAGATGAAATACCGTAGATGAGCTCTCCTAGTATGACCGTGGAGCATTTAGAACCGTGCTTGGATGTGTTGAAAAATGATTATGCGGCCAAAGCACTGAACGTACCCAGCTGTCAAGGAACAAGTCGCCACTGATGCTGGACTGTGATTCCGGAGTGTGATGCTGGAAGGATCCTGTTCTGCACGCCGTGGGGTGCTAAGTAGTGCAATTCGTTTTCTTTTTTTTGTTTTATATCATAATGTTAAACCCATTTTCGGAAACAGTCCGGAGAATAGTATGGTGCAGATTAGAAGTACTTTTGGTGGCTCGTGGCTTAAGCATATAGTGTACACAACGGAAGAGCATGGTCATAACGGCAGAAAAGGATCCCAAGGACTATGTCGACAATACATTCGTACCAGGCACTACCACTGCAACCATCTAAGAGATGGCTCAGATACACAGATCGAGAATTATCGGAATACCATCTTTCGACATGACCTTCGAGAGCTATATACCTCACCAATACGACACTAAGCAAAACCGCAATGATGAACACAACATGACTTCTTCGGTTGCGGGAGACTGCCGAAAGTAGTCGCACTCTATTGTCCTCTGCTTTGAGGACAGTCACGGCGTGTCGGCAGCGTTGAGAAACGCCCGGGTTTTGAACTTGACCGACAGAAAGGAGGTGACCCGCAGTCGGTTCAGGGCGTATATGACACTCCATGGAGTCTCGTCGAAACTAGCAAGGCAGTTTAGTATGATGCAGCCTTACTGCTCTTAGGGGAAGAAGGAAGAAGACGTGATTCGTTTACGTTACACACCTTGCGCGTTTTTGTGCTTTTCTGGATTTTTCGCCGCAGTTGTGGGGTCTATCGCCCCATGTATCGTGGTGATGGATGTTCAACCTCACGGGGCGCCGTACGAGTCCGGTTCGACCGCGGGGACTGCTTCGAGGAAGCGAGGAAACGCGTCCAGTGAGAGTGAGGACACTGAGCTGTACTCCGCATCAAGCGACGAGTCCTCGGACGACGGCTTCCAACCCGTCCTGTACCGCAAGGCTAAACGACGGATCGTCAATGCATCTTCGGCATCAAGCACGACCACCGTAAAAACTGCCCGTCAGCGATGACCTCACTCTATCCTGCTTGTGCCGCTGATGGCTACGGACAGTCTGCGTGGGCTGAACAGGCAAGCGCTCTCTGTGTATCTCGAGAATATTACGCCAAATCAGATCAAAGAATTACGTCTAAACTCAAGAAGGAACATCTTGGCAATCGATGTGCTGAACTCACGTGCGCTAAACGCGCTTCAGAAAGTAACGCAACTGGGTAACATCAATTTCAAGTCTATAATACCAGCTGACAGCACCACTTCAACAGGAGTCACTTATGACATCGCCACTGAAGTCTCAAACTCGGATCTCTCAGTGCTAATAAAACCGGCAAATGAGGATAACGTCATAGTGAATGTAAGCCACCTTGGTAACACACATTGTGTAAGAATTGCGTTCAAAGGGGACTGTCTCCCCTCCCATGTGAAGGTTGGCCACTTTCGTCACCAAGTCCCACCATTTATTCCAAAACCTATGCGATGTCATAAGTGCCAGAAGATCGGCCATGTGCAGGTAGCGTGCAGGAACTCCGAAGTGTGCCCCCGATGCTCAGAACCACACACCGAGGACAAATGCAGCGCAACCACACTAAAGTGCCCTAATTGTCAAGGTGCCCACAGTGCATATTCCAAAGACTGTCCACGCATAAAGAAGGAGTTTACTATTCTTAAAAAATGGTGCGAGACAGCTCTACACACAAAGAGGCCGCGGAAAAAGTCCGGCGAAGACGACGACGTCACCGTCGAAGATCTTCGCGAAGAACACCGTCAACTACAAAAAGTAAGTCAACACATCTGAAAACGGCACCCACTGCAGGGTAAACCGCGGCGAACGCAGACGATAAAAGAGAGAAAACAAGTAAATCTCCCTCTACTAAAGAGTGGCCGCCACTTACACGCACGCAACTTGAGGAAGAACGGCATCAGAAGCCGCATTCATCAGAGCAAGCTGCGACAACAGAGGAGCAGCGCAACTTGGATAAGCAAGTGATTGCTCTTCTACGACCCATAATTAATGCCACTCGCACGGTGTTAAACAACATGCGCACTACGTCAGCCAGAAGTTCACTTCAAGTACTGGACGCTCTGAGTCCAGTACTGGCGGCTCTTGAGTAGATAATGGCCCACCAGCCACTGTCTTTCAGGGAAGAGGTCAAAAAAGCAACAATTTTTCAGTGGAATGTACGGGGACTGAAATCACGCATTGCAGATTTCCATCGGTTCGTTTCCACCAATATGTTTCCCATCATCGTCATCTGCGAGCGAAATTTATCGAGCGCTATCAGACTCTCCGAATACGAATCTTTTATGTCGGCTTGTTACAGTGGAAACAGCAAGGTCCTGCTGTTTATTCGACGTGACCTGACCTACATTCTTTGGCCTGTACCACCTGACAACGATAACCAATATATATGCTTAACAGTGAAGAAAAAGGGTCTTATTGTCACTGTTGTCGGTGCATACCTGTCGCCATCAAGTATATTTGACCTAAGAAGACTAGGACACATCCTATCATCCACTCCTGGCCCATGGGTGATCATCGGAGACTTTAACGCCCACCATACGCTATGGGGGAGCCCGAAGATCAACGCAAAGGGTAGAAGTCTGATAACGTTTGCTTCAGACAACGAGCTGTGCTTGTTAAATGATGCCAGCCCAACATTTTTACGTAGCCCTGAATACAGCAGTTGCCTTGACTTGGCTTTTGTTTCTCGAGGTCTCGTCAGATGTGCCGGATGGTTTGCGGACATAGAAATACATGGGAGCGACCACATCCCCACATATGTCAAGATCAGAGGATTATCACATTGCAAGGTACGCGAACTATCCAAAGAGTGGACTGGACCAAGTTTGAATCTCTCATGGAAGAACGCTGTCAAGAGAACACCCCATTTGACTTAGCAGAGGTGATCAAGTCCACAGTGCAAGACGCAGTGTGCACCCTCACATGCTCTTCGAGAGTAACCGCATTTGATGTAGAATTAGAACGACTTCGGGCTCTCCGACGGCGTGCGGAACGAAGATACCGACGCACGAAAGCAATCGGCGATTTACGAATTGCTAGACGTCTTCAGAAGAAGATACAACGCCACATAGACAAGCTAGAGTCACAACGTTGGGCAGCCTTCTGCGCTTCGTTAGATCCTCGCAAGCCTTTATCACACTTGTGGAGAACAATAAGAGGGCTCTGGACAGCTCCTATTCAGCGGTCTCCATTCAAGGTTCTCGCCCTCTCTCAACAAAGATCGGAGGTCGACGTGGCAGAAGAGTTCTGTGCCAACTTATCTGGTCAACTCGCAGATTCCAACATCTCCACGCTCTCACGTGGTGGCACGACATCACACGATCACCACATGGACCAATTTTTTTTCTATTCATGAGCTTAAAGCAGCACTGGCTTTGTGTAGACGGACATCAGCACCCGGGCCTGATGGAATATCATACAGAGCACTGTGTCACCTTGGTGAGTGTGCGAGGTCTGCCCTCCTCGAGATATACAACGATTCGTGGCGAGAGGGCACCCTCCCAGGTAACTGGAAGACCAGCCGTTTGGTTCCATTACTGAAGCCTGGCAAGTCACCATTGGTGCTCAAATCATACCGCCCGATTGCACTGGCTAGTTGCTTGGGCAAAGTGATGGAGATAAAGGTACTTGGACGGCTAGAATGGTTCCTGGAGCATCACAACATCTACCCGGACGCTATGACGGGATTTCGCCGTGGCTGGTCATCAATTGATAGCGTCATAGACCTGCTCAGCTACGTGCAACACGAAAAAGGCCGTAAGCGTTTCTGCGCTTCTTTATTTCTTGATGTTAAAGGGGCGTACGATAACGTCACACATGAAGCTATCCTCATCGCTCTCAAGGAGGTAGGAGTGGGTGGTCGGATGTTTCAGGGGCTACGCAGCTATCTCTCTGAGCGATCTTTTTTTGTGAGAGCCGATGATGGCGACACTTCGCTATATTACAGCCACCGTGGTGTTCCCCAGGGTGGCATACTTAGCCCTGTACTATTCAACCTGACGCTAATAGCTCTCAATGAGCCTCTGCCAAGTACTGTCAGATTGTCAATGTACGCGGACGACGTCTGCGTTTGGACGTCTGCAGCAACACGTCTACAGCTGCGAGCGCGAATTCAGAGAGCTGCCACTCAAGTTTCTATTTACCTCCGTCAACGAGGTCTGGAAATCTCTTCTGAGAAATGTGCACTTGTGGCATTTACGCGCAAACCAATGCAGAACTACAGCGTTCTGATAAACAGCGAAAGGATACGTCACCTCCGATCATACAAGTTCCTAGGTGTTATAATTGACAGAGATCTTTCATGGAGCTCACAAGTATCATACATGAAAAGGCTGACAGGCATCTGTCATTTGTTCAAGTTCTTCGCTGGAAAGAACTGGGGAATGTCCACAACTGCTATGTTGACACTATACAGGATCCTTTTCCTTGGATTCCTTCGGTACAGCCTACCTGTGTTAACCAACGCAAGTAAAACAAGCATACGAATGCTTCAAAGTGTCCAGGCTCAAGCACTCCGGATATGTTTAGGCTTGCCCCAAAGTGCGTCAACAGCGGCAACTATCGCCATCACAAGGCACAACCTCATCAAGACCCACATTAATGTGGAAGTGCTGAGGACACATATACGACACCTTGCTCGAACCTCTCGACATCACCTAGCCTCTCTACCAGTGGTCCGACCATGCACATCTTACTGCAAAACAGTGACCGCACATGGCGAGTCGATCCCAACTTCGTTCTCTCCTGCCGCTAGACCTGTGACTTTGCCATGGTGCCTCGCTCAACCAATGATTACGTCCAGAAAAAGGCCAATTTTTCGTCACCGGCTCTTAAACAGCTCACACTACTTCTCTTGTATGAAAAATATCAAGACTTCACACATATATACACTGACGGATTGGTTCAGCCGGACAACTCTACAGGAGCAGTAGTGATACCAAGGTTGGCCACGACAATTAAATTCAAGACATCTCACGCAACAACATCAACGGCAGCAGAATTGGCAGCACTTCGTGCCGCGTTGCAATTTGTAGTTGATCAACCTACATGCGAGTGGACTATTTTCTGCGACTCGAAGGCGGCACTGCAGTCTCTACTATCAGCCTTACGCCGTGGCCACACGAGCAGCTGGTACTAGAGATAGCAGAGGTTACACACCACCTGACTGAGAAAGGGCACCAAATTACATTTCAGTGGTTGCCCAGTCACTGCGGAATCATCGGCAATGAACGGGCCGATCAAGCTGCCCGCTCAGCCCACACAGAAGATCATAAACTGCGACTACCACTTTCTAGGACAGATGCTGCACGAAAGTTCCGCAGGCTTGCTCGCCAGCAAACAACATCACAATGGAATCAGCCACACTTCAAGCATGCCCGACTGTACTCGCTTGACCCTACACTAAGTCTTCAAGTCCCGTCGAGGCTTTGCCGAGCAGACCAGACCCTGTTATGTAGGCTGTGGTTGGGCGCTGTGTTTACCAACGCCTACGCTTTCCGCATTGGGATGGCCGACACCGCAGCCTGTGGCCACTGTGGCAAAGAGGAAACAATTCAACATATTCTTTGTGTGTGCCTAGCATGTAGTAAACAACGACTATGCCTTCGCAAGGAACACAACGAATTAGATGATCATCCTCTGTCGGAGCAGGGAATTCTGCAGTATCGTAAGGATGCGACTTCACAGAAGAGGGCCCTGAAAGCGCTACTGCACTTTTTGCGATCGACCGGCCTTACTGAATGGTTGTAGCTAGAACGCCCTTCCTGTGTGTGTTTTCGTTTTTTTTATGAGTGCGCGTGGTTTTTTTTTTCTTCTACCTACCCCCTCTTTCTTGCCCCTACTTCCCCGCCCCCAGTGCTGGGTAGCAAACCAGATGCTAATATCTGGTTAACCTCCCGGCCTTTCCTTTCTCACTCTCTCTCTCTGCTGCTTTTAGGCGTGTAATATGTTTACGCCCCTTTCTGCGCTGGCAGGCGTCGACATACCCTTTGTCTATGGGACAACGACGTTTGGTGGGGCTAGCGGATGTTGGGGCAAGCCGGGCATCATGTACAGAGTTAACCAGAGTGGTCGTCGGTATAAAAAGATACATCGTCACACATGATATGCAACTCAACTATGCTCGCTTTTTTAGTTATGTGTGAGGCAGTAGGTCTCAAACACACCTACCGATGAGCGGACACTCGGGGATTAGAGGATCGAGCTTTCCTTGCCACCTATTCACCCAAAGCAGCCTTCGAGATTTTTGCGTCAAAAGAAACTTGATCCCGGAGAACACAAGCTGTCATAAGTAGAAGTTCAGGTGCCACGAAGAGCACAGCAAAAAATGAACACAAACATAAAAAGTGTGCCACAACTTGTTAGTTTTTCATTCTTTCTTTTCTTCACGTGAAAAGATAATTTTTGCGCGACGATTAAAAAATATGTTAGAGAACATTCCGCCATGAAGTGACAGCGGTGATACGACGTCATGAGAAAATCAGCTCTGGCAACTACTGAGAAAGGGCAGCGCTCATAAGTGTTCTGGCGGCATCTGTTTTTGCTTATTCACTGTTACAAGTTCTGGTAAGGAACAATAATTTTTGGTACAGCGGCACTTTTCAGCACGACAAGATGGTGGGGTCTGCTGTCATTGGCGACAGCTAGGTGAAAACCCTCTCTGGATTGTCCCTCAAAAAAAAATACGTAGTTCGACCTAGGGTATATACTGTTTGGTTGTGTCTGCGCCATAGCTGGAAATCGGGCGTTTCGACGTCAGCTTAGAAAGGTTTGTGACGACTTTTATGCTCCCTATATGCGCATCTATTTTATAATTCGCGTTATCAGATGGTGATAGTTCGGTGTAAGCAAGTGAACAAGCGTTTCGAAAATGCAATGAGTGCTTGAAGGGGTCGAGCAATAACGCGGGTCAGCCGCATTACACCTGGGGCAAGATAACTCGCAGGAGCGCAGCGCGGAGATATGTATGCGTGCCTCGAAAATTTTCGCTTCAGTGCAATCGAAAAACGTTCAACCCGGCATTTATTTTGATTTTGAGTTGTTAAAAAAAGGTTGTCATTTGTGACAACGTGCCGGTTGTGACTGTCCGTGACATTCTGCCTTGGTTGCCATTAGTTCAATATGCGTGGTGATGGGTTTTAAGGCACATTGATTAAGATTATGTAATGTAATGCTTTATATCATGAGAGCATAGACACTTTCAACACGATCTTCGTGAAAGGAAATTTCTGTTGTTTCTGCTTCCACGCGGTAAACTGCTGTCCTTTTTCATATGTAAATTTTAGGAACTTCAGTGAAGCTGCTTGTACATATTATATTGAGGCATATATCATCCGTTGTTCAGATCAATAGTTTCATTGATGACCTGCAACACGGCCGGATTCCGTAAACGGGTGTCTACAGTCACTGAATTGTTCTTAAGAACACATGACCTTCGTTAGACAGACACAATCAGGTAGATGTCATATTTTACACTTCGAAAAACCCTTTGACCGAGTATCCTACACCAATCTTATCTATAATTGAAGCCCATTGTCAAAAATAGTCAACTTTTGGTCTGGATTACTGCGTACCTCTCTTCTAGGCGGCAATTTGTAACCATTGACAGTACGGCTGTAATCATTGAAGGGAGGGCTTCTCCTTCAGCTCCGGTGGCATCTGGTGTTCCGCGCGGCTCCATCCTCGGTTATTTATTTTTCCTGCTATTCATCAATGACACTGTTCAGAACATAGGCGTAAGCCACTGTTCAGAACATAGGCGTATCAACTCGGCTGCTCGTAGACGACTGCGTAATGCTGGAAGTATGTAGCCCTATTTCGCTACTAAATCAAGCCTTACGTAAAATTCCGAACTGGTATATGCGTGGCAGATGACAGTTATCAGCAAAAAACGAGTAGCAATGTCATAATTCACAAGAACCACCACTCGATTACACATATTTTATCAATGACCAACCAATAAGCTTAGTGCACAGCAATAAGTATTCAGGAGTAAATATAACCACTCGTTTGTGCTGGAATGTACATGGAGCCTTTAGTGCTGAAAAAGCCAACATAGAACAAGAATAGGTTAGGCGCACACTGAGTCATTCAACAACAAAAATAATAAAATGGTCAGCATACAGGACGTTTCTTAGGCCTACATTGGGTTATGCAGCGGCGGTCTGCGATTCCTGGACAGTGGAAGCTGGAAAGTGTCCTAAGTAAATCTGTTAGGTTTATTTGAACACTTGTATTTGGAAAACATCCCCGTCAAACCTACAACAGAAATCAGAACCTAAAAATTTTAAAACAAGGCGCTATCCCAACATTAAAGCTTCTTTATTTCTTTTCTAGCAAAATGTCATGGGTGGTTAATCCATCCAAACTCACAGCACCTGCCATTACCCACTTAATTTGGTATCTACACACAAAAAAGTGGCCGAGGTAAAGTGCAGAAGCAACTTTTTTCTGTACTCTTTTTTTCCTTTCCTCGGACAATCGTGTACTGGCTAGCCTGCTCTGCAGAAAAATCGGAGCGGTTGCTGTACAGACCTACTCGTAGAGGTCGCAAACCAGGCAACTGCCCGCAAGATCTCGCTCATAAAGAATAAATACAGTTAAGAACAGCCGATGGAAAAACCATACCCATAGTCAACAGAATCAGGATACTGGGTCTGCTCATCTAAGCCAAGTGCAACAATGGAGAAATCCTCAGGCGACTGGATGCAAATGTAGCCCAAATTATGAGACTCATAAAAAGAATAGCAACTAAGCACAGTGGCATGAGGGAGGAAAACACGATAACTTTGATACAGGCATTTGTGATAAGCAGAACAGTTTACGTAGCGCCGTACTTAAATTGGCAAGTCGCGGAAAAGGTCGAGTTAGACTGCCTCATTCTAAAAATATTCAAACTAGCCATAGGGCTACCCATTAGCACAAGCACCGACAAACTGCTACAGCTAGGACTGCACAATACCATAGATGAGCTCATTGAGGCGCAGCGTACCACGCATTATGAACGTCTCTCTAAGACACGAGCAGGAAGACTTATCCTAGAGCGACTACAGACATAACGTATCACACGCAACACGGCGTCAAGGTGGACATCCAAAAAGAGACCAGGGAAGCAATGATGATACCACTCTTGCCAAAAAACATGCACCCCGAACACAATAAGGCCAGACGAGAGACAACAGCAAAGCAAATACAAAAAAAAGTTCGGTAATGACAAGGACGCAGTTTTCGTAGATGCTGCTCGATACAAGCGCCAAAGGGGGTTTACGGCAGCCGTAACCGATAGCAAAAAATGCAGTACGACATGCGCGACGATACGCACCACAAGTACCGAGACAGCGGAAGAGGTAGCCATAGCGCTCGCAGTAGCTCAGACAAACGCAACCGTAATAGCCAGTGACTCTCACACGGCAGTGAGAAACTTTGCCAACGGCCGCATCTCCCCGAAGGCACTACGTATTCTACATGGAGGGTGTCGAACAAGCCCCAGAAATACATACATTATATGGACACCTGCTCACGCCCTCGCGGGGAATAGCAACAACGGGGCTGTACAAGACGCAGCTCGAGGGCTCACCGACAGAGCTGCCCTCTCAAGCGCCGCCCCAGCCTCCTCCGGTGATTACGGCGCGGCAGACGAGTGGTAGTGGGAAGACAGAATGACCAGATACAATGACATTAGAAAACAACATAGATTACAGAAGCGATATTCCCGCCCCCTCACCCAAAATTATCAAAAAAGCAGTCTGTCGAATCGCGGCAGTTACAAACTAGGATGTGCCCGAATCCTGCACTCTCGCACATTATATATCGTGATATATACAAAACTAACAGCTGCAAGTGTTGCGACTCCAGAGCCACTCTGGAGCATACCTTATTGGAGTTATGTAGAGGGATTAGTGCCCATAACGAGTGTGCAGCCTCTGGTGACAACCTTCGCGCGCTCTGGGAAGCCGCAATGCTCAGCCCCGTTCTCGAAGACCAAATGTGGGCCGTCCAGCTGGCCGAGGAAACCGCCAAGATCTAAGGACTCCTGGCCGTAACCTAGGCGAGGCCGTTCGCCCACCCCATCTACTCGCCGGACTCTCAATAAAGTTCTTTCCTCCTCTTCCTCGGACAATCATCGAATTAAACGTTTCATATCCTGATGCGGTAGAACCCTGATTGATTGATTTGTGGGGTTTAACGTAACAAAAACACTATAAGATTATGAGAGACGCCGCAGTGGAGGGCTCCGGGCGGTAGAACCCTACAACACTGATTTATCAGTTTTGTGCGATTTTCTTTTCGGCGAAGGGTTATCTTCCCCACAATCAGCAACTAGATCGATGAGCCAAGTGTAAAACCAACGTTGAACTATATTGTCGCAGGTTCGTGACGTCAAAGAAAGCAGTAGTTGGCTTTTTGCAAGTGAAACTCCTTATTTGGCCGAAGTTTGTGGCCGTGAAGTGTCTATTCAAAATACAGGAAGCAATGCGTGTGGTACACTGATATCGGTGCACAGAGCAATGATCGTTGATAAAACTGACAAGCGGCCGTTCGCATCGCCTTCTACACAAGTATGGCCAAATATCCCCGCGTTAAAGCTAGCGGCCGTGCCATCGTGCTCGCTTCTTCAGATGACTCCTTTGAAGCGCCGACGAGCGCTGAAACACGCCAGGACCGCTGTCAACAAACACGACAAACGATGCACTTCGGCGTTTGTGAAGGGCTGCTCATTTTGTGATGGTTGTCACCACTGGCACCCGATCAACCTAGGCAAACACTTCGCACCCTTCCGTGAGTGTTCCCGAGCCCGCCACAATGACGGCGACAGCCCCGCCCCCTCCTACGAACGCGACGGCCTCCACCGTCGACGCAAACGATGCGGTGATGGCCGCAGTAGTTGCGGCCATACGTTCAGTGCTTGTGGTGTTGTCGGCATGTCTCTTCGTTGCTTGGAATATGCGCCGCGACGCTTGCCGCAGTTGACGCCACCGCTCCGGGGACATATTCGGCCATGCTTGACCACATCGCGACGCTTGCCGCAGTCGACGCCACCGCTCCGGGGACATATTCGGCCATGCTTGACCACATCGACGACAACCGGGCTATCCGTAAGTTCAACAAAGCTCTATATTTCTTGTACCGGGGCTACTATTCAAACAATTCATGGGAGAACGCTAAGCACGCAGGCATAACGTTATACGTGAAGTCTTACCGAAATGTTCAATATTGCGGGAAAGAAGGGTAGAAAATCCTCGAGGCATCGCAACACAAAAACTGCTAAACGAGTGTTTGCTGTAGAGGCCTATTCATTACAAAGCCGTTGAACATTACAAAGCAAAGGACATTTCCTCGCCAGAAGTATCAACAAATTGAGTCGCTACACCTTCGTTACATTATCGCGTACTGGCCACTTCACTGCTTCTCAAAAAAGCAAAAGTTGGTTATTTGAAACTCGGCTAATTCACGCTTGAGTCAATTCAAACAATCGCCCTGGTTTTGGTACAGCCAACTCCTGGTAATTCGAAGGCGTCTGCATCTACAACGGGTAGTTTAAACTAGGAGCCCTAGTTTCCATTGTTCCTCACAGCAGGTGGTACAGATTGACCACAATATGTTCCGAAACGTGGCCATGCAGACCTGGTTTATTACAGGTTCAAAAAAGTGATACAGTATTCTTTCTCAGCCGATAACATTTCATTCATTTCATTTATTGATACTGTCAGCCCTTTGCGGGCTATTACAGGAGTGGAGTTAACTCATATGAAACAGAAATGTGCATAAGAGAAACATAAGAAAAGAACCTTCACTACTGGAACAAATCATTTCAGGGCACATACAACAAATATATTATTGGCTAAGCATATAGTTTACAGAGAAGTTAGTGAGAAATAAGAAAAGAGACAATCACTGCCAAATACGCATCATATTTTGCGCATAATAAAACACATAATAAATATCATAACCTAGTTACAAAGCACGTAATTCACACATATTCAAAATCTTTACACAACAATATTTCACGCTGCGCTGGAGCTATTAAGCAAGCCGCAAATGTTGCTAATGGAGTTGCGAAAAAAGAAACGCAAGTCGATGCAAATTATTGATCACATTTATTTTGATTGCGTTAGCTGTTGCAGTTTGTAAACCTGTTTTATAATATTTTTTTTCAGTAAGGCTCACTACTGACAATAATGCGTGTCAGTGCTTGTTACGGGTTATCATTTACTGATATATTTCCGCACCTTGTTAGACCTATGAACATAACGCAAAATCACGAGACACAAATGTTTATTAGCGCCTAGTTTGCGATAACGAGTTCAGAGGTAACTTCTTTGGTGAATCACCGCAAATTATGGCGTAATAATCAACCAAATAATGCTTGAATAAACGTCCGTATATTCTAGCATCCACGCGCATGTTATAAGTCTGCTTAATCCGAACAGATTTGTAGTGCACCTAAACTCCGAAATAACGAGCGTTTACTGTATAAAGAATTACGCCATAACGGGCGCTTTGCAACTGAATATCGAGTACGTGCGCATGCTATTAGATTAGTGCATAGTGGACGGGTTCTGATTTTACAGAGCGATGTGCGTGGATGTCACTTCGTTTTTTTTCCATCGCATTTTATAGTTCTTGCTTTGCATCAGCAGCAGGTATCCAACAATGACCACTTACTTGAAACGTAACACCATAACAGTCGTTCTTGGTGCTGCTCGAATCCTCCTCATCATCTGTTACGTGAATGTTACTCTTTTTTCCTGGTTTTCAATGCCGAAACGAATCATGTGGTTCAATGGGTAATGGCAAGGATAAACGCATGGCTAATGCTGCTTGTCACTTCAATTCCTTGAATGGTATCTTTACGAAGGCCTTGTCAATGCCATCTGAGTCAGCTTAATTGGTCGGCATTGTTCAACCACTCATACCTGTCCGTGTTGAAATAAAATTGAGATAACCTAGCATTCTGAACAGAAGGGGTGTTCTTCTCATTTGAGAGCTGTCGGTACAACAGAACATGCATCATTTTGTCACGCACTGCGGTATGAAGCTGCTAAATATCATGTTCTTTACTATTGCGAGCGGTTTCATTCTTCTGTGGCTAAGACAGCGGCCACATAATTCTGTTTAAAAAGATTGTTCACAATTTTTGACAAATTTCACATTGCTACGAGATCCTTTAGGACAGGGAAGTTTATTGCAAACTGGTTACAATATTTCAGGTGAGTACAGCTGTCTGGTGTAACAAAATCCCTTCAGTGGCGTGTACAAAGAGAACATAGACACGATGTAACACACAGCACTTCAATATTCTCACAGATCACGAATCACTCAAGAGATCCTTTGAGTGTAACATCGGTGACCACCCCCATTTCATTGAGCCGGAGTTCCTGTACTTTTGTAATGGAAGCCTTATCAAGCATTCTCATTAAGGGCGCTCCATGGGCACATAGGTGACATTGTACACGTTGGTCAAAATCATAAAATGCTGAAGCGCATTTGGTTGGATGCATTGACACACCTTACGTGGCGCATGTCTTTTTACCGAATGATTCACAGAAGTTACATTACAAGTGTGAGATGACCACACTTACGGTGACAGCCTTCGCACGCATCCTGCGCTGGCATTCCATTCTTGGAATGGTTTTGAAAAGCCTCCTCTCCCCTAGCCTGCTTTATAAGCAGAAAATTAAGGCCAGATGCTTACGCCCGTCTGTCTACCTATCCGTGTTCTAGCACGGTGGCTCGTGTGCGCTGAGCGCGCCAACAGACACCGGTCACGCCAGACTCTATAGTGCAAGCATTTACCACCATCAATTCTTACTCACCAGACTAACTGGACTGCATGGATGCTGACTACTTCGAGCCCGTGTAGAACACCAGGCCCAGCGACTCCACCCCTGGTCTGAGCGCTGTTGCCAAAGCGTCCAACAATACATACCTGCGGCCATCCGTACCTCACACTCCATGATTTCGGATGATCGACGCTCGCCGAAAGGAGGCTGTTGCCGAAAAGGCCTCCGTGATGCCACCATCCACATTCCACCAACGCGAGCGCAGACATAGAACTGGCCGGCCCCACCTGCCACGCCTTCCCGTAGAGTACCACAAGGTGATCTTCCGTATAAGAGGAGGCATATCTCTGCGATAAGAAGTGGTCTTACCCTAGCACGCTGCTATACAAACCGCGCTCCGAGCCCCCTTCTCCGTGAGTGCGCGGATACGAGTACGCAAGGAGCAGAACATCGCCCTATTGAGCACATCAGACCCAGACCTCGCGGTACAGCTGTGCTATGTGTAGACGCTCAAGCTCGGCGCGAGATCGTATGAAGTCTCCTCTTACGTGGCTTTCCCAGATAACTCCTGGAAGGGAGTAATCACAGGAGCCCTCCCTATACCCCCAAAGAACGCCCTCATTAACTATACCGTGACTTATACCCGAAGTATCAATATTATCCAAGCACGACCATTCGGGACGAATGGAGCATGCCTGTACACCTTCGAGGGAAAGCGTGTTCCCCGATACGTTTAGTTCGAACACGTGGAATTTCAATGCAGACCTTTCCGTCAAGTCACGCAAGTGTGCCACTGCTGCCTCAGATATGGCCACCGACACGACATCTGCCCATATCCACAGAAACGCCGGTGTGGAAATCATGGCATTCTCAACCCAAGCGAACACCATGATGGTTGCATCCCGCGCTGTCCAACCTGTGGCTCCGACGAACACCCCATCATTGACCTAGGGTGCCAAGCCCGACAAAGGAGACCTGGGCACCGTGTTCTGAGAGATGAACGCCAGCTCCTAGAAAAGCCCAATGACCCTCCACTGAGACAACATTCTGAACAGTTGCCAACAAACAACCCAACTTGCAGCAGGCGTCAGGACGCCAGCAGCGAAGGCCACGGTAGGAGTGCTCGATTCAAGCGCTCAAAAACCCCATAGCATTGAAAGCAGACCTCGCCACCTATTCAACCCCAAGCACCTCCACCCATCTAGGCATCTGCGCATCGATCCAGAAACCACCGACCGGCTTCTTCGCAGTGCAGTGCAAAAAGCTACAATACGTGGCCAGCACTTCCACAACGAGAGCCCACCCATTCACCTGGCTTGGAGGCCAGTGCAGCGGCCCCGAGTTCATCTGGCTTGGCTTCAGGAGGTCGCCTAGATCAAGCCCCACAGTCGCAGCTACAGCATCAGCAGGACCCCCTGGCCGACCCTGGAAATTCGCCCATTGAGCAGGCCTCCCAAAATCCTTCACAATGAACACCACCCCATCCACCAGCCCTCGTTCAACAGACGTGTTCCCAGTATTTCCAAACCGCAGAATTCACGAATTCATTCAAGGCCTCACACAACTAGTTCTAAAGTTCACTAGTGTCGGGCTGTCAAAACGCGGCTGATTGACGAACAAGAACAGGTCCTCCAGAGAATGGAGACCACGTTTAGTCACCACATGGAAAAAATTTAGGCTGCTATTAATCACCAGTACAATATGGAAGCTCAATCATCACCAACCCGTAAGCATAAACCACGCAAAGCTGCCGCTGCTTCCCCTCAGCACACGGCGCGAGCGAACAGCCCACAATCGGAAGTTTTCACTCCCACAACGACCCAACATGGCGAATGCTAGCAATCGCCAAAATCTCGAACGAGCAGGTTTGCCTTCTCCATCCGGAAATCAAGCTCCATCTGATATCAACATATGGCAGATGATTTGTAGAAGCATCAGAAAGAAACACTCTCAATTGGCCGCCTACATTCAACACTCTGGTGAACCACCTCATATAGTGGCTCTGCAGGAGACGGGGTCTGTGCCTTTCTCTTTGCAAGGATATCAGGTGACATCGGTAACATCAAGCACCACAATTCTTTTTCATAAAACCCTTCCATTCATAGATCGAACCCCTACGAGAAGCTCTTCAGAAAAATGAACCAAGTACACTGTTCTTGAGATAATCCCGTGGAATCACACATTGGGTAAAGGACTCTTGGTAATCAACATATAAAAAACCCCTAAAGATAAGGGCACCGGCATGCCCGCAATTCTTGCTCAAACGCGGTGCGCACATCGCATTATAGTGGGTGACAATAATGCACGCCATACCGCATGGGGTTACATGAGTAACTCACCGAAAGGTAACCTTGTACATAACGCCATGATGCACCACGCACTTACCTTAATTACTAATCCTACTGTGCCAACGCGAGTAGGCACTAGCACCGCCAGGGATACCACACCTGTCCTTGCGATGGTGAGTGCACATGTAATAGTAAAAACACACGAGGTTCTGCCGGACACATAAGCTAGCGACCACCATGTGATTCGAACTGTCATAACGCAAAATTCCAAAATTTTTTGGCCTAAAACGCAGACCCTCGTTGACTAGGGTGAACTCCGCTCATATATCGCCGCGGAGGATACCACTCCGCAGTCTGTAGAGTCCTGGACTCACAGGATACAAGATGCTGTTGATAGGGCTGGTAAAAAGATTAAGAACACGTAAATAGCGCCTAAACTTCACCCCCATCTTCTCCCTCTGTGGGAGGCCCGACGAAGCCTTTGAAACGATGGAAGCGTCAGAGCGTAAACCGCAAACTTTGCCTACAGATTGCTGAATTGGCAGAGGAAGCTGCACAGTATGCCACTCAGTTAGCGAAAGCAAATCGGGAAAAATTTGTGGGACACAAAACGAAACACTTGGCACAAAACGTACATGAAACATCTTAAGGGCCCTTCTTCATCCCATGTCGACCAAAAACCCCCATTCACACCGCTACCCAACGGCTCATTCACCTAGAAGAGCAAAAAGGCACAGACACTATGACACACATAAAAAACCTTTACATTCCTCAGCCCCTATCGGTGGATCCGAACGCACTTCCGTTAACACCCCTGATCCGGACGAAAACTTGGCTGCAGATATCACCCTTGCAGAGGTAAAACAGGCCCTTCCTTGTATTACCCGGGACACTGCACCAGGGCCGGATCGTCTAACATAAAAGTTCCTCCGAAACTTAGATGACGTCTCTCTACAGGAGCTCTCCGATCTCTTTAACGAACACCCCGCAGGGGTGCCTGTGCAAGTAGGCGTTTGGTGTGTAGCGACACCACGGACCCGAGCTAACGGGGGAGTTTTGACTCCCTCTCACGCCTAGCCATGCGTGGCTTTGCCGTGTCCGGGGAAATGGGGATCCTGGGGGTTGAGCTGACGTTTGGTGATCGGACCTTTAAGGCCCCCCGGCAGTGGCAACACACCCCTTTGGCCCCGGCTTCACGTAGACGGCACCCCAAGGCTCACCCACCCAGGAGAAATCGGCAGTCGCCTTTTCCTATTTCTCTCTCCCTATATCTTCGTCTTTATCGCTCACTTCATACCTGTCCTGTCGTCTTCTCTTTTCTTTTTACTTCCAAATTTCTTGGCGGCTAGGGTTAACCCTGGGGGACTGACCTCCCTTGGTCAGGACCACAGGGTTATAGTAGCAATGTATGGCTAACGTGTGTATACGTTCCCCTTGTTGGACTCCATGGTGGGTGGCCAACATGGCTACCGAATGAACATGCTTTTCTATGGAAAAAAGTACCCCCCCACCTTTCCACAATCATCAGTCCCGTAAAAGGGGTCGCGCTGAAGCAAATAGAAACCTTCTGACTAAAGAGAGCGATTACACGAAATTCTTTGTAGTAACGTCATTGACTGAAACTAAGATTCAGGACATATCACCATTCCCGATTGCAAAAGCAATCAAAGAATGCATTGGAAGCAATTACAGTGCAAAAAATGAATTCAGAAGATCTCATAGAAGTGAAAAACAAAGAACAAAGTGACAAAATTAGACACCTTGGAAAAATCGGACAGCATCAAGTCCGTGTAACAGCTCACCGATCTCTCAATTACAGGCGAGGTGTAATATCGGACAATGAACTGCTCAAGTGCACTGACGCAGAAATTGAGGATGCTTTAGCGAATCAAGGTGTACTTACCGCACGAGCAATCATCATTCGTAAACATAAGAAGAAAACCTGCACAAGGAGTGTAATACTAACATTCGCAAGCACGACGCTTCCTGCTGCAGTCAAAGTAGCGTACCTTTACCTACGTGTGAGGCCCTACATACCTAATCCTCGCAGATGCTTCCGGTGCCAGAGGTTTCGGCACGGATCTCATTCATGTTATGGTTGTCCAACCTGCATGAAATGCGGCCAGAATGAACATGATGATGGCGAGTGCACTAACCCTTTAAACTGTGTGAACTGCAAGGGGCCCCATGCAGCGTACTCACGCTCCTGCCCAGAATGACAAAAAAAGACATACTTACACTGAAAACCAAAGAAAACATACCGTATCCAGAAGCGCGCAAGCGAGTTATTCTTGCCCAAAAGGACACTTACGCTGAAGCGGTGCGAAGGGGGAAGGCACCGCCGACGGTCTCTGTAGGCACACAGGTTGAACTCCAGGACCTAGTGGCCACGGTCTGTCCTCGAGACAAGATCAAAAAAAGGGCACCAAGTGCCTTTTTTCAGGGAGGGTCCAAAGCCTCGACCAGTGTTGGTGCCAGCCAACCTAATGTCGAGGCGAAAGAGGTCTCAACAACGGTGCCGAGTAGCCAGCCTCCCTTGAGGGGGCCAACATTCTCGCCGGGCACCAACACTGTTGAGCACCCTTGTGGTGCCGAGTTCATGAACGTGAGTCAATCGGCCACTGGAAGCCTGACAGACCCTGCTCCAACCAGCAGGGCGACAAGGCAGCCCATAATTCCTCCCTGCCAGGGAGGAAAAGGGAGCCAAAACACAATTTCGGCCTCACAAAAAAAGAAGTGACGAAGCACACGGATAGTGTCGCTTTTTATCTTATGCACAACTAACTCAAAATACTAAATTTTATACGCATCATTTCACATATTGGCATACATCATCCATTGGAACTGCAGAGGCATGACACGAAACTTAAGCGACATTAAGGACATATTTACAAGCTTCTCTCCTGTAGCGTTATGCTTGCAGGAAACGAATCTGGGACCAAAAAACACCAAAATACTAAAAGGTTACACTGTTATACGTCAGGATCGCTCGCAAAGCAACCATCTGTCGGGCGGCGTCGCCATTGTTGTCCAAAGTGGTATTGCGGTAAGAGAAGTTAGAGGTAACAGTTTTATTGAAACGGCTGCAGTCACCATTTTATCACATAAAACTATCACTATTTGTTCCATATACATTCAACCTCATACATATTTTATTGTAAAAGATCTAGAATTGATTGCAGAACAGCTATTTAAACCTTTTTTAATGGCAGGAGATTTCAATGCGCACAACATACTATGGGGTAGTGTAAAGACAGACAGTAGAGGGAAGGTAATTGAAGATTTTATTCTTACTTAGTATGTGTGTCTTTTAAACACTGGATCACCAACATACTGATCTCCAGGCACAGGAACCATGAGTTGCTTGAATTTGGAACTGTGCTCTAGCTCACTGTTTCCTGATTTTACATGGGAAACAATAAACAATCCTTACGGTAGTGACCATCTACCGTCGATTGTAAATCTAACATCACCACTTCTGACCATACGCTCTCGACCACAGCGTTGGAAGCTTCACAAAGCTAATTGGCCTTTGTTCACACAGAGAGCTAATGTACTGGACGAGCTTTCTGAACACTTAACAATAGATGAAATAAATGACAAGATCACCGATTGAATACTGTCTGCGGCAGAGCAAGCTATTCCCCAGTCTTCAGGACTAGTGGGAACAAAGCTAAAGCCATGGTGGACCAGTGAGTGTGCAAAAGCCAAAAAGCTACAAAATAAAGCATGGTGCAACTTCCGTAGGTACCCCACATATGCAACCTCCTTGCGTTCGAACAAGCTAAAGCAAAAGCACGATATATTCGTAGAAATGCAGAAAAAACGTCCTGGCAGAAGTAAATATCTACAATCAATAGCACAACCACACCCAAGAAAATGGGGGAGAGGAAGAAGTGAATGTAAGAAGCCCGTAGCTTCATTTCGCTCTCTTAATTCAGTTATTATATTGAGTTCGGGATCTTTTTACGGTGTGTGTGGTGGGTGGACTGTCTCCAGAGTGGCAGCTAAAGATCGCTGAGTCGGAGTTTCACTACGCATCGCGATCAGAATTGCCCATTAGCGGGTCCGTGCCTCATACCTGGCAAAGCCCGGGTATGGGGGACAACGAGATGCCGTTAGCGCCAAGCGGAGCACCATTTATCCATCCCGCTCGACTTCAAGTTGCTGCAGGCTCAGCAACAATATTGACGTCCCATACAGAGAACAGCGAGGCCTCGCAGTGTAAGAAGAGGCGTACAGAGGAGGAAGAAGAGGTTGACAACGATGACGCCACATCGACGTACTCCCTTAATGACATGACACAGATGGATACAGAAGCGCCCAAGGAAGACGAGAGAGCTTACACGATGGTCACCCATCACAAGAACCGAGCTACGGGAATACCGGTGGTGTTCAGACCAATCGCTGCCGAGGACTCCTCCTGGAAGATGAATCCCAATCGCATGGCATCTGAGATAATCTCTGCTATCAATGAGAAAGTGACATTATCAAGAATGAACAGAGACGGAAGTCTTTGTGTTGTAGTACGGTCTTTGTACTCAGCAAACAAGTTGCTGCTGATCAAGAGCCTGGCTGGATTGCCTGTACACGTGATGATACCTAGGTCTTCCATGAAGACCCTAGCAAAGATAAGAGATGTTCCACTCTAATACAGTGATTATGATCTACTGGAATATCTTAGAGATGCTGGAGTAATCTCAGTCACACGAAAAAAGAGATGGGCAAGAAAAATGAAGATGGAAGTGCCACAATGCAGCCCATACGTAATGTAATACTCCAGTTTAGACATGACATGCCATTGCCAAAAAGAGTTGCTCTCGGCTTTACGGTTCACACTGTCGAGGAATACATTGAGCCGGCGGTAAGGTGTTACAACTGCCAGAGATATTGGCATAAGGCTAAGACTTGCAGGGGAACCAAGAGATGCAAGGTATGTGCGGGCGCACATGATTACAAAGAATGCACCTCGAAGCGTCAACCTAAGTGTGCCAACTGTGCTGGACCAACCGGCGTCGTTTTCAGGTTGCTCTCGAAACCTTTTGGCATCGGCGGCACAAAGACAGAGGATTGTAAAAGGGTGCCATAGGATACAAAGAGATCCAGCACCTAATGCGGATATAGTCGAAGATGTTCCTGCGGCACAAAGAAATGCAAAACAGTGGCCCGACGACTCTTACTCGGTAGTATTGAAGCACTCAGCACCAAAACATCCCGTTGGCAAAGAAGTCCGGGCCCACGAACATGCTGAAGTGGAACTTTCTGCCGGGCCAGACACAGCCAAGGAGCCACTGACTACCAAAGGTAAGGGTCACAGCAGCTTGCCGAGGAAAAATTCTTCAAGAAATGCGATCTCGGCGGAGACAGCCGGAAACGAGCAAGTCATTTTGCCAATAATCTTTGCGGCTCTTAAAGCAATTCTACGATCCCTGCCATAAGCATGTTCTTTACCAGAAGTGAAATTGCTGCTAGATGTTGAGCATCTTCTCCTGTTGTTATCATGGCTACCGGATTATCTAACTAGTACAAAAGAAGTGCAATATTCTAGTGGAACTGCAATGGTTTGCAGAATAAGAGTGAAGATTTTCGGAAATTCGTCGCTCAGCACGGGTTTCCGATTTTGTGTATTTCCGAAAGAAGAGTATCCACTAACTTTCACTTGTCCTATTACGTGGGGTACCAAGCAGAACGTCCTGCTGCAAAGAGCAGAGTGATGATGTGTGTGAGACGCGATATTCCGTCGACACTTGTGGCTACTTCAAAAACAGATGCGCCGGAATTTGTTAGCTGCAAGGTGAAGTTTCGTAACGTTACTGTAACTGTAGTTAGTGTTTACGTGCACCCTCAAGCAAACGTTTCATACGCAGAGTTGGCTGCAGTGTGTAGATCTGACCATGATCCCATAATTATATGTGGTGATTTTAACGCGCACCATGAATTGTGGGGTAGTGAGCGTTGTAGTGTATGGGGATCTGCTATAGTAAAACTATGTGAAGACCATGGTTACACTATACTAGATGATGGTTCTCCGACGTTTCCACGGGGGCATAACTACCGCAGCGTACTAGACATCACTGTGTGCTCCTCTGAATTAGCGGCTGGAGCAGACTGGAGTGCAGACGCTGATACAAGAGGAAGTGACCACTTGCCAGTATTCATATATCACCCAAAGCTGAAGAAAACGAGAAATAACCGCACAACAAGAAGTAAAAATTGGGCAATCTTTCGAGAACTACAGAGACAAAATCTTGAATCTTGTTCTGACGCAGACACGTATGCATCAAAGAGAAAAAAATTTCTAACAAAAGCAACTCGTGTAGTACCCATTCCAGATGGGTATTCGGGTGTTGACGCTGAGTATGAGAGGCTTCGGGCAATACGACGCCGATCTGAAAGAAGATATCGCAGGTCGGGTAATTTAGAAGATTTCAAGGTTGCACAGAAAGTACATTCTGCAATGCATAACCAACAGCAGAAGCTTTCAACCAAAAGGTGGCAAGATTTATGTGCCTCACTTTCTCCGTTTACCTCGGCGCTTCAACTGTGGAGCATGGTACGCGCCCTCCTACAGCCAGTAGTCCACTCGAGACCACTACAGGCTCTAGCACTGTCTCGAGGAGTTAGCGAACGTGTGATTGCCGAAGAATTTTGCGATCTTATACTAAGGAATAGAAAGACCGCCCAAACTAGTGAATATAAATCGTCAGCAGAATCAGCTTCGGCGGTTGTAAGAAAGTTCTCTTAGATGAGTTCATCACATCTGAATGACAGCTTCACACCAGAAGAGCTCCAATATGTGATGTCTTCAGTAAAACGAACAAGTTCACCAGGAACAGATGGAGTTACATACGCTGCTCTTGCTAATTTGTGCAAGAAAGGAAAATTACACCTATTGGACATCCATAATAAAAGTTAGCAAGAAGAAAAAGTTCCGGAAAGTTGGAAGATATCAAGAGTAGTACCGTTGCTAAAGCCAGGGAAGAGCCCTATGTAGTTGGACTCGTTTAGGCCGGTTAGTTTAACAAGTTGTTTTTGAGAAGTGATGAAAAAAATGATCAACGAATGAATTTTATGGTGGCAAGACATGAAAAAACTACTACCAGAAAGCATAGCCGGCTTCAGAAGAGGTAGATGCACAATGGACTGCATTCTGGATTTGGTCACAGATGTGGAAAACCAACGAACGCAAGGAAACATCACTGTCGCTGTATTCCTTGATGTCCACCGAGCATACGACACAGTGAGTCACGTTCACGTTCTGGAAGGCCTGGCGTTACAGGGATTCAAGGGCAAGATACTGCGTTGCATCGCTGACTTCCTGAAGCACCGGAAAATTATTGTAGTTACGCAGGAGCACCCAACGTCGGAACATGTTGTCAACCAAGGAGTGCCACAGGGCAGTGTGCTAAGCCCTACTCTCTTTAATGCAGTCATGGCGCAGCTCCCGTAGAATCTTCCACCTAACATCAGATGTTCAGTATATGCTGATGAAATAAGTATTTGGACGTCTGGTCCATCGTTTTTGGATGTACAACAAACTCTACAAGAAGGATTGGATTATGTAGACAGAAAAAAGAGGTATGTCACTGAGTCTGGCTAAAACAGCCATACTTCCGTTTACAATAAAAAGACCTGGAAATTTCCAGACAATTCTGCAAAATCAGCCTATTCAAATGGTTAAAACTTATAAACTCTTGGGAGTAATTTTAGACCGGAGACTAACATGGTCGCCTCATGTCCAGTCCCTGGAACAAAAAGTGAATCAGGCCATTCGAATCCTCCGGCATCTCTGTGAGGCCAAATGGGGTGGTACAAAAGAGTCGTTATTAGCCCTACATGTTGCCTGAATACGCCCCACCGTAACTTACTCACTGCCTCTGTTGCACGGACTTCCAGCCTCCACCGAAAGGAGACTTCACTTGTTATTGGCAAGGAGCTTGAGGGTATGTCTGGGTTTACCACGGTCAACTTCCAGTGCTTTAGTGTATGTGGAGGCTCGAGAGCCACCTTTAGCAGTACTCCGAACTAAAGAAACATCTCGAAATTTATTTAGAACTTTCACGCAACATGAAAGTCATTTTTTATCTGGTGCACTAACACAAAGGACGGCAACGAGACTACAGGATACTACATCATCATTTCAAGCAGTAGTACCAGAATTTAAACAATGGAAACCTTCAAAACCACCTTAGATGCTGCCACTTCTCAACGTTATCCGTCAAAAAGACGGCATAGAAAAGAAAGCAGACATGGCACCTCTAGTAGCGGCACAGTTGGTACTTCATCAGCTTCATGTAATGCATAATGAAAAAAAAATTCCGCCATATCCACGAAGTGAATGATGATGAGTGGGCGAAGCTCCGGAGGTAAACCTGGTAAACCATGAATCCTCCGTACATTTTGCCCACTCGATTTTATTACATCGCTCCCCCTAGCGTACGTCGCCGCACTAAATCGAACGATTGCCTTCAACCAATGACACGCGCCATATGTGACATCATTCCTATTTTATAAGATCTCGCGTCTTTCATAAGCTACAAGTACCGCTTTCTAGTTTATAACATCTTGCATCTTTTCATCATCAGCTACAAGTACCACCATCTAGTAAACACTACAAGAACTAAACGAGAGTTGGCTACATACAGGAGACGGTACCGCCATCTAGTGAACACTGCAAGAACTAAACTAGAGGTGGCTACAGGATGGATGGATGGATGCTATGAGCGTCCCCTTTATAACGGGGTGGTGACAAGTATGCCACCAGGCTCGACAAAAAAAACCTTTTTTTTTTGATGTTGGCCTAATGCCTCTACTTCGATAAATTCTATCTTAATGGAAAAAAAGGTAAATTTTCAGCTTAAGTTCTCTGCCATTTACGGCACACTGTCCATATTTTATTTTTCCAATATTTATTTTTGTCCTTTCTCTCTAATTTTCTGCCACCAATACTCTAACCGTCTCTTACTTATTTCAATCGCGGGTGTGTTCAGCTTTCCATTGTTGTCCCTAAAACCCAAGGCTTCCTGTAGGCTCGTGCCCAAACGTACACCTGGGTGGATATCTCCACATTCAATCAGAACATGCTCCGCCGTTTCCTTATCTTTCCCGCAGCATGTGCATTGTTCTTCTTCTTTACTGAATCTTGCTTTATAACTACGCGTTCTAAGGCAACCCGATCTCGCTTCAAACAGTAAAGCGCTTCCCCTTGAATTATCGTAAAATGCCTCCCTCCTTATTTCATTTTTGCCCTTTCGGTAGTTACTCAAAGCCGGTTTTTTCTCCATAGCTGCCATCCAGTAAACCCTCTCCGCCTCCCTGACTTTTCCCTTAACGCTCTTTGTTGACATATGGCTTACAGTACCAGCCGTATATTTACTAGTGAGTCTTCTAGTTCTTTTTCTCCACTGTGTGTCCACGCTCTTCCTATACAAATAACGGAACACCTTCTCTGCCCATCTACTCTCCTTCATATTTCTTAGCCTTTCTTCGAACCTTATTTTGCTCTGCGCTTCCCTCGCCTCAAAACCTGCCCACCCCATATCGCCCTTTACAGCCTCGTTTGTCGTCTTCCCGTGAGCACCCAACGCGAGGCGTCCCACAGTCCTTTGATTTACATCCATTCCCGATTGCACCTCTGCCCTCATGCACACCACTGAGTTCCCAAAAGTAAGCCCTGGAACCATTACACCCTTCCACAGACCTCGAAGCACCTCATACCTATTGTATCCCCACAACGCTCTGTGCTTCATTATTGCCGCATTCCTCTTTCCTTTTGCTGCCGAGGCTTTTTCCTGTACCTCCATGTATCTATCACTCTCATTTACCCATACTCCAAGGTACTTGTATTCGCTTACCCTCGGTATTTCTTGGCCTTGTATGAACACCGTCTGATCACAGGGATCATTGAATACCATCAATCCACACTTCGTTACACTGAATCCTAGTCCAAGAGCTTCACCTTCCCTTCCGCATATATTCGCCAGCTGCTGTAAATCATCTCTACTGTCCGCAAATAAGACGATATCGTCCGCATAAAATAAACCTGGAAGCTTCTGCTCAATCATCTTGCCGCCCTGTTTGTGTGACAGATTAAAACCAATGTTGCTACCTTCTAGCGCTTTTTCTATACTCACCATGTACAGCATGAATAACAGCGGGGACAAAGGACATCCCTGTCTCAGACCCTTGCTAACCTCAACGTTCTCTTTGCTACGCATTCCTTCCCACTCTATGCAAACTGTATTTTCTCGGTATATCTCCCTCAAAAGCTGTATACAGTCGTCGCCCATGCCCATTCCTTTCAATATATCCCACAAAATTTCCTGATTAACGTTGTCGTATGCCCCAGTGATGTCTAGAAAAGCCACGTACAAGGGCCTATTCTCTATTTTAGATATTTCTATACACTGAGTGAGAACAAACAGGTTATCGTCTAACCGCCTGTCGACTCGAAATGCGTTCTGAAGTTCTCCCAAAATATCGTTATGTTCAGCCCATGTTTCTATTTTCATTTTTACTGCTTGCATATCGCCAACCTGTATAGTACCGATGTAATGGTTAGTGGTCTATACGAGCGAATCTTGTCCTTTTCTCCCTTGCCTTTATAGATTAAGTTCATTCTACTTTGTCGCCAACTGTCCGGTATTTGTCCGTCCTTTAAGCTTTTTCTACTGCTTTTAACAATGCTTCTTTAGTGTTATGTCCTAGTTCGTTAATGAGGCTAACGGGAATCCCATCTAAACCCGCGGCAGTGCGCTTTGGAATTTTTCCTTCCGCCTTTTTCCAGTTGAAATTATTAAGTACTAGCTCTTCCTCTGTTGCTTTCTCCGCCACACTTTTACTCACCGGGGAGATCTCCTGGACGCTCTTTTGAAACGAATCGGCTGTTACCTTTTGGATGTAACCTAGCGCTTCGTACCCTTCCAATTGATTTCCTCCTTCATCTAGAATATGTTGTTGCGTTGTGACAGACTTCCTACCTAGCGCCTTTATGTGGCTCCAAAAAATCCTAGGCGCGGCCTCCTTTTTTTCGTGTATCTCTGTCATCCAGCGTTCACTTTCACCTTTAATTTTTGCCTCTACCAATTTCTGTACAAGGGATTTTTTCTCTAAATATATTTCCCATATTTTTTTGACTTCGTCCTGCGGCCGCTTCTCCTTTTTTGCCTTTCTATGGTCCCGTGATGCTTCGCGTCGCTTCTCGATCGCCTCCCGGATTTCCCTGTTCCACCAACTTTTTGGCTTCCTTTTTCCTTTCCAGCAAACAGTTTTCTTCTCTTTCCCTATCTCCTTCGTCATTAGATGTAACAGCTCACTATACTCCCAGTCCTTGCCTGGTATTTCGCCTACTTCTTCCTTGACTCTTGCGGCTATATTTATTATTTGTTTGTCATTTAAATACGAGCTGCCAGACTTTGATTCCATGCTCATATTTTCAGTTTCGTATCCCATTTGTAATGTTATTCGTTTATGATCACTACCCAAGCTGTTAATGCCTTCCTCGTCTATCCTCATTTCTGTCAGTTTGTGGTAAATTCCTTCAGTCTTGAGACAATAATCAATACTTGATTGCTTGTTTCCGACTTCCCATGTGATCTGACCGTCACATTTAGGCCCCGTGTTAACTATCTCCAGACTATGTTGCTCGCAAAGATCTAGTAATAACTTCCCATTGGTGTCTGAATATCCGTCAAGGTCATGTATGTGGGCATTCATGTCCCCTAGAAGGATGATTTCGGCCCCATTACCAAATTCCTTAATATCCGCACTCATGCAATCCACTATCTCCTGGTTCTTTTCTCTGCAGTTATTCCCCGTCCACAAGTAGGCTACCCCTAGCCACGTTTCCTTTCCACCTACTGTGCCCAGAACCCAGAGGTGCTCTGAACACGTCTGTTTCACTCTAACCCATTTGGCTCCGCGATGAATTAGCATTCCTACACCCCCACCTTTCCTTTCCGATATGGTCCTGTTACACCCTTCCCAAACATAATTTTCAATATGTGGTGGCTCTTCCAAGTCTCTAAGGTGTGTTTCTGTAACCGCATACACGCCTATCTGTTCTTTGTTTAACTGCTCCTCAATCTCTAACCATTTTGCCTTCTTTCTGCCACCCTGCATGTTTATGTAACTAATTGCAACACGCGCCTTTTTCCTTTTTCTTTTACCTTTTTTCTGGTTTTTCGCAATTCTACCTGTCAAAGCGTCCTCCTGGTTGTTTTCCCTGTTACGAGCTACCCCGGACTCCGAAGGACCCGTGAGCCCCCCAAAAAAGCTACTGCGCGTCCTGCCAGTCGCCAGCCCACCTCGTGTCCAAGCCTCTTATCGAAATGAATCTTGTCTCTTTGGAATCCACCCCACCTGTGCACTTCCCTGTTTAAATCCACTACCTCGAAACCCTTCTCTCGACTAATTTGCCATATCTCTTTGTTTGCGTCGACAACCGCTCTTTGTAGGTTGACGTTGCGTACTGGTACTTCCGGTACTGTGCATACTACAATTTGCACCTGGGGGGACACGGCGCGCATGTCATCCACCCCTTTCGCCAAGGTCGTCGCTAGTCCTGACGATTCTTTTTTCAGGACGTCATTTAGCCCTCCCGCAATTACAACGAGGTTACGATTGTTAGCTTTAGCTGCGAGTTGTTCACCCGCTTGACTCATTACTGTCCCCAGCGTTTGTCCTGGGAACGTCCCTTCGCAACTCTCTTGTCGCCTTTCACCCTTTCTTTGATTGCCGCTGCGCATCGGACTAAATTTGAGTCACCGGCGATGATGACCTGTTCAGACATTCCTTCTGAAACCTGCACCTGGCTGCTGACTAGGTGACTTGCGTGAGTCACGGCTGCTGGTTCGCTCCCTCCCTCTCTCAAAACTACTTCCCGGTAGCTGGGCCCTGTGGCCAATGTATCTGTCTTTGTCATGCCTGTTTCCTTCATCTCTCCCGCACGGGGGGTCGTCGCCATAATGCTTCCGCCGTCACCTGCGTCTTCGTTCCCTTTCACGACCTTCGATAGGCCCTTCTCGGCTGACCGGAGCCTTCCTTCCATGGCTGACGTTTTCTCTCGCTCCTTCGCCAATGCATTCTCCAGCTCTGCGATTTTCTCCATGAGCCCACTCTGGACCGCCATCATATTTTTCATTTTCTCCTCGAACTCGCACTGTGTACACTTGGCGTCATCTTCTGCTTTCTCCTCCGCACTAACTTCCACCTTCCAACCTACCCCGCACTCTGAACACTTTACGGTCTTTTTGACCATGGCTAGCTCAGTTTACCGATGCCCACGTGTTAGAAAACTGTACTAAAATACACTGGTCTAAGCCAAAAAGAACCACAATAATAAATAAATACGCTACACTTCACAGCACCTGCGCATGCACGTGGTCGGTCTACGCGCAGACCTCAGCCACGTGGTGGCTGGAGAAAAAAGACACAGTACAAAATACTAAAAAAAACGTACACCGTAATAGACCTAATCAAGCTTTACGCTAGCGCCTTACGTTCTCATAACGCTACAGACAGAGGCAAGCTGGAAACATGCAAAAACACTTATCTGTAGCTGTCATTCCGGAGCTCTCCAAAAACACGTCCGACCTCTACCACACTCTTCGATGGACCATACAGGGGACGGTACCGCCGTCTAGTGAACACTGCAAGAACTAAACTAGAGGTGGCTACATACAGGCTACAGGGGACGCACAGCCCACGCCCTCAGGAGCTTCGCCCCTAAAAACAAAGATATACACAGACGGATCATGCACAGAAGAAGCGTCAGCCTGTGCGGTCTTTATACCCGAAATTCAGAAAAAGAAGATGAACAAATTATCGCAAAAATCTTCATCGACGACAGCAGAATTGATGCTTTCTTTGAAGCAGTTAAGCTTATCTGCGAGAATCCTGAGCCACGAAAATGGGTGATATGCACTGATAGCAAACCTGCTCTTCAGCTAATCAGAAATGTGAGATCCCCTTACAAAAATGGTGAAATAGCACAATGTATCGCAGAAACTATGGAATATGCCTCATCGTAGGGTCACATCGTATTCCAATGGATACCCAGCCACATTGGAATAAAGGGAAATGAAGATGCTGTTAGCCTCGCGAAGAAAGCATTGAAGGAAGGACGGGATTGCGCAATCCCTATGTCTGGGGCAGATATTCGACATTTTATATCGGAAGGAGCTAACCATTGTTCGATGGAGAAGTGGTTTGAGAGCCCTAAATCATAGGAAATGGTACTTTATAAACTTGACCCACACAGAAAATTTTCCATAGCGACAGACCTCCCGCGACACCTAGAGACATTGATCCACCGACTTAGATTGGAAGTAGCATACACAAACAGCTTCCTGCACAAGATACATAGATCCAACTCGCCGGAATGCCATTGTGGTCATGCAGAAGAAAATGTTCGCCATATTCTTTTGGAGTGCGTTAAATACGCGAATGAAAGAGAAAAATTAAAGAACAAATTAGCAAGTTTGGACAGACGGCCCCTCACAATAAAGAAACTACTTGAACCATGGCCTGAGATGCATCTCCAGAAAAAGGCAATAATCTTCCTGGCAGACTTTTTAGTGGAGACCGGACTGGACAAGCGCCTATGACAGACAGCCAGAGATGGGTAATATATAAAATGTGGTCATGTATATACTGACATTAGATTAGTAAAGTGTGCGTGTAAGTAGTTTATGACCGTGTGAAGGGCGCGAACTGTGTATTGGCATGATATATAAACTGGTTTCAGTGTGCTAATATGTTTTTTTTCTTTTCCGTATTGTTAATTTTTGATTACCCGTTGTGTGTTATTCTTTTATTTTTCGCTGCAGAACTTTGTGATATGGAGTAGTCGAGGCAATAGGCACCTCAACCTCTCCACAGCAAAACAGTTAAAACAGAACAGAACAGAACAGAACAGAACCCAAGAAATTGTGGAAGCACGTTAGAAAATTCAGCGGCGACTATTCCTCATACGCGATATCCATACTTTTTTTATTTTATTTATTGCATACTGCCAGCCACCTCTTGGTGGCCAAGGCAGGAGTGATACAAACTTTCATACTTGCAGCCACTTATAACACACTACACTTCACGGCGCAGAAATAAAATCACCACATAACAGGATTGCGTGGAACATGAATACTCGGGTTACAGGAGCAACACAAGAGCGGTATCAAAAATACAATCTAAATTTTTGTTCCTAACACGAAGTGTAAAAACATCATTAGAAGAATTGAAATCTGCACATACGACCAGACAGCTTTTACTACAGACAGGCAGTGGCAGCTGATAAGAATGCGTCGGGCACTGCGATGCTGGTGACGTCATGAGGTAGTTCATTCCAGTCGGAAATTGTTCGTGGAAATAATGAATATCGCCGAGAATTTGTTTTTGTAAGCGGCACCACTATGGTGTTATCATGCTTCTTCCGAGTTTTTCGCGATGTATTGTACTGCATATAAGTGTTAAAGGCGAGTCCTGAGTGTCCGTTGACTATGTTATAAAGGAATTTTAAGCGATGTAGCTTTCTACGGGACACCAATGTGGGAAGAGCGGATCTATTACGGAGTTCAGTGACTGAACAGTGTCTACTGTACGCGTGGTAAATAAACCGAAGGGATTTATTTTGGACTCGTTCTAGTAAGTATATTTCTGTTTGTGTGTGTGGATCCCATACAACGTCAGCATATTCCAACAATGGGCGTACCGATAAAGTGTAAGCGACTAGTTTTGTTTTGCTGGTGCAGTGCCTCATGCGATGCTTTAAGAACCACAATCGCCGCAGTGCTGCTGATGTTATACCTTCGATATGAGTTTTCCAGCTCAAATTAGAAGTGATTGTCAGACCAAGTATTTGTACTGGTTAACGGTTGTTATAGCAGTGTTGTTTAACATGTAAGTGAATTCCGAGGGATTTTTTACGTGTTATGGTCATCTTGACGCACATTGCTATGTTGAGGCTCATTTTCTAGGAGTTACACCATGCTGTGATAACCGATAAGTATTCATTTAGGGTGGCGTGATCTGTTCTTAATTGAATGGGCAGGTACGCAACGCAGTCATCCGCGAAAAAACGACACTGCACAGTAGATTTGGATGACATGTCATTTAGATAAACTAAACTTACAGACCCAGGCACACAGACATCTCTAGAGGAGCAGGTGAACATTTTAGGCGAACACTTTTACACTATATCCAGTTCCGCTAATTACACGCCATCCTTCCTGGCATACAAACAGACAACCGAAAAACAAAAACTACCCGTAACCAATCGCCTAGATGAGCCGTACAACGCTCTCTTGACACTCCGAGAGTTAATTACAGTGCTTTCGGCGGGAAAAAAGACAGCGGTTGGTCCAGACAGAATTCATTACGCAATGCTCGCGCTCCTGTGTCAAGCTGCCGTGCAAACATTATTAAAGTTTTTTAACATGATTTGGAAAACTGGCAAAATGCCCGCAAAATGAAAAATGGCAACCAAAGTAACATTTCTAAAGACTGGAAAACCACCGACTATACCGGGTAGCTATAGACCTATAGCACTTACAAGCTGTATGGCAAAAGCACACGAAAGCGTAATAAACAGAAGACTAACATACACCCTTGAAGTCGACAACCTACTAGATGATCATCAGCGTGGGCATAAGAAAGGCTATTCAACGATCGATCATCTTGTTCGTCTCGAACACACAGTGCGTGAGGCCTTCTTGCATAGGCAACACTGCCTAGCAGTGTTTTTTGACCTGGAGAAGACCTACGACACCACGTGGAGGTACGGTATACTGAGAGACCTGGCAAATCTCGGAATATGCGGAAGAATGCTTAATTGCCTCTCTGACTTTCTATCAAACCGAAACTTGCAGGTACGGTTGGGCTCCACACTATCGTGGGTTTTTTGTCTAAGAAAATGGTGTGCCGCAGGGTTGCGTGTTGAGCACTACACTGTTTGTAGTCAAAATGAATTCAGTTGATGAAGTAATCCCACCCTCCATCATGCACTCATTATATGTTGACGACCTTCAGATAGCATGTCGGGCCTCAAGCATATCCACATGTGAAAGGCAGCTGCAGCTAACCATCAACAAACTGACCAAATGGGCAGATCAAAACGGCTTGCACTTTTCTACAGAGAAAACCGTAACCCTACTTTTCTCACAAAAGCGCGGCTTGTATCCGGACCCTGTTCTTAAAATGAACAACAGTGTACTGCCACTCAAGTCAGAACACCAGTTCCTAGGCCTAGTCTTTGACAGGAAACTAAACTTCATTTCCCATATAAATCACACAAAAAAGAAAGCAAACAAAGCACTCAACATCCTGAAAATACTATCGTGGAAACACTGGGCCCGATCGAGTCTGCCTCTTATGCATATACCGCTCAATCGTGCACAGCATACTTGACTACGGCAGCGTTATTTACGGTTAAGCCAGAAAATCTTACGTCACACTTCTTGACCCAATACATCATCATGGATTGCGTTTGGCGACTGGAGCTTACAGAACCTCACCTGTCCAGAGCTTTTATGCTGAGAGCAACGAGCCGTGTCTAGAACAAAGAAGAGCGCTACTTACTGTATCCTATGCTTTAAGAACCAGATCGAAACCAAGCCACATATGTCATACTATTGTCTCTCACATCGGTACCAGAATACAGTACAACAATAGACCGCACACGATAAGACCATTTCTCCTGCGCTTTGAAGAAATATGTCTTGACTACAAAGTACCGAATCAGGCACTAAGCGTTCTCCGAATGCGGGAAAGACTGGCTCCATGGTTAGACTTTTCGCGCTACACTGACTTTGCTTTAACTCATCTAAGGAAGAAGGAAACTCCACGGGAACAAATTATCCAAGATTTCTTAGCCGTACAAGAAAAATATAACACACACTCTGAATACTACACTGATGGATCAAAAACACAAGAATATACAGGAAGTGCTGTCATATCAAAACACTCAGAAACATGTATAAGACTGCTACCATTCATATCTGTCTTCACAGCACAAGTATATGCTCTTTTGATGGCTCTCGAAGAAATTTTATCAAGAAATCACAAAACAGCTGTCATATACACTGACTCACTTAGCGCATTATCAATCAATCAACTATCAATCATATTTTATTAACAAGCCCAGTCTTTGAAAAAAGTAGACACATTTATTTTAGACAGTTTTACAGAACACAAACACCTCTACACCCGATGTTATTGCTATCAGAAAATGCACCCATCCCCATACAGGATGTTTTTAGGTTTCTAGACGCCACAGGTCTTCTAAACAAACTGTAAACAGAAATCTGTTTTTCACCTCACATTCTAACCCTATTATCATAACCACCCAGTGTCTGGCGCATCATAGCCATTGTTGCTTTTGCGCCATAAGACCCAACGTAACTAATTCTTTAACGAACACTGCAGCAAGGGCGCACTGCCCTGTGTTTGGAAACATGCTCATATTAATCTGATTCCGAAATCAGGCAAAGCACTACTTCTCGAAAATTTACGACCCATCTCGCTCACGAGCTGTGTAGGTAAACTTTTGAGCATGTTGTTCTTCGTCGACTACCGCCACACTTAGAAGCTAGCAATTTCTTTCCCAACACCCAGTTTGGCTTTTGCCCTAACCTATTGGCGCAGGATGTCCTCCTGCATGTTAAAAAAAGAGTAAATTTCGCCCTAAATGGCAGACAGCCCAAACCAGAGTCATTCTCGCGTTAGACATACAAAAAGAGTTCGACAATGTAGGTCACGAACACATTCTCAGGACATTGGCCACGACTGGCTGTGGTCGTAGGACCTGGCATTATGTCAAAGCTTTTTTGGAAAAGCGCACCACCGAGGTTAGATTACGTACACTCACATTCGCCACTTTTTCTCTCCCAAACAGAGGCACACCCCAGGGAGCTGCCCTATCGCCACTCTTATTATATGTAGCCTTGGCCCCATGGGCCAAAAAGCTCGCCCATATTCCTAAATTACAGCATGCATTTTACGCCGACAATATGACTCTGTGGGTGTGCCATGGCTCTATCGGGGAGGCACAAGCCGTTCTACAAAATTCCATCAACGTCATCAAGCGGCATATTAGCATAATGGGTCTCCACTGTTCGCCAGAAAAGTTGGAGTTACTTACCATTTAAACCCCGCATGCAAGACCCAAGCATTGACCAGCATGTGCATGGTTAACCTGTGCCAAGAGTACATAAAATGGGGATATTGCATCTACACATACAATCAAACTTAGATGCAAACTACACCTTGAACATTATTGATAAGCAGATAAAGCGAATTTCAGGACCGATCCACCGGATAGCGTCGTGCAATCATGGTCTATCTGAAAAGGGCACCATGCAAATTGTTGAAGCTTTGGTGGTACGTCGCCTCACTTATCGTCTTCTGTATCACCACCTCACTTGAAAGCAAATGCAACGGGCTAACAGTATAATCAGGTGGGCGGTTAAAAACGCATTGAGGTTGTCGATGCGCACCAAAACTACTCTCCTGCTAGAAACCGGTCTGTATAATACAGTGCAAGAATTAATAGAGGCACAGAGAAGCAATCAACTCTTGCGCCTTTCTCGGACACCTACAGGGCGGAACCTGCTCTGAACCCTGGGACACGAATCAGAAGACACGATTCGTAAAGAAGCATGGTCGCCTATTCCAATAATGGTCGCGGCACGCATACCACTCAAACCTATGCCGCGCAACATGAAACCACAACGCCATCCGGGCCGACGCAAGGTACGCGCTGATTATTACATACGGTGGTACAAAAATTGTGAAGACGTCCTCTATGTCGATGCTGTGGTAGGCCCACTTAAAGGAACGGACATGGCTGCTGCTATGAAAGAAGACGGGCGCATTAGTATTTCTGCGTCCGTTAAAACGGTATGCCCTGACGTGGCTGAGGGGGTTTCACTAGCCCTAGCAGTGGTGCATGCGGCCGCATATTCAACCATAACAGAAATTTGCACTGATTTCCAGAACGCTTATCGATACTTCCGTCAAGGCGTAGCACCAAAGACAGTCTCACGCATAATGAGCAACATTTCTTCACTTCTCCATCCGGTGACTATCACGTGGGTGCCTGGCCACGAATGTATCCCCGGGAATGAGTGCGTTCATGCGCGTCCGATGCTGTCCATCTTGGCAGCGTCTTTGTTTGTTTCGTTCAGAATGCTCTCGAGCTGTTGGTCTGACGCAGGAAGAGAAGAAATTATGTTGACATGAAATTTCTCTGTCTCATCCTTGAGCTCAGTAGGACTTCGGAAGCGAGAAAGAGCGTCAGCTAGGAAGAGCTCCTTACTTGGTTTTTAAGTCACTTTAATTGGGAACCATTGTAAAACAAGCCTCATGCGTTGCAATCTGAGTGGGAACTCACGCGGTGTTTTTTTTTATTATGTGCTCTAAACAGACTCGACAATACCTTTGGACTGCTCAAAGACATAACCTTCAAATTTTGTGCAGCCGTAAACAATGGCGAGCGTTTCTTTTTCAATTTGTACGTATCGTTCCTGTGTTTCTGTTAGCGAACGCGATGAATAGGCGATCGAATGCCCATCCTGGAGAAGAACAGCTCCTACACCACGCTGACTGGCGTCCATTGACAATGTCACAGATTTTCCTTGGTTAAAACACGCAAGTACAGATGCCCATATGGGCGTTTCTGGAAGTTGGCGAAAACTCTCTTCCTATTGATCTGTCCAGGCCCATGCAGCGCCTTTTTCCAAAATATCAGGTAGCAGTGCAGACAAGATGGACATGTTCGAGACAAAGCGTGCCACGAAATTTATCATTCCGAGAAAAATTTGTAGTTCCTTGTGGTTATTCAGTATCCGTATACAACACCGCACGCAGGACCTGATCCTCAGTACTGGTCATCGGCCCTGCAGATACAGCAGGGTCCTACAATCTAGCCACACCAAGCAGACAACTGAAGCGGACCAGGAACATCTCGCAGAACTGCAGCCATAGCCTGACCCAGTGACTCGCTCGCCTGCGCCAACTCCTGAGCCTGATCCTGATACGGCGCTGCAGCAAGCGGGCACAATTCACCGATGTGACCGATTTGTAGAGCCCTACAACTTTATCCCCAGCCTGAGAAAAGGCAGTGATAGCCCCTTGTGTAATCCTCCTCTAACATTGTTTTTGTATCTTACTGTTTGTGTAGTTTACTTCTTTTCAAAGAGAGAAAGATGCAACTATAGTAGCTTTCTCATGTACATGTGCCCTAGACGGTCCCCTAATGCGTATGTCGCAGCTTCTATGTCTGCGCCGCCGCGGTGGTCTAGTGGCTAAAGTACTCGGCTGCTGACCCGCAGGTCACGGGTTTGTATCCCGGCAGCAGCGGCTGCATTCCCGATGGAGGCAGAAATGTTGTAGGCCCGTGTGCTCAAATTTGGGTGCACGTTAAAGAACCCCAGGTGGTCGAAATGTCCGGAGCTCTCCACTTCGGCGTCTCTAAACTACATATGGTGGTTTTGAGACGTTAAACCCCACATATCAATTATCGATCATCAATCAGCTTGTGTGTCTGTCTTATATAAACAGTAGTTTACCAGACAATACGCGCTTTTCATACATTGCTTACGCACGTTCACAACTTGCATTGGGCACCAAGTCACAAAGGTTTGTTTTTAAACGAAAGCGCTCATTCTCTAGCAAAGGCGGCACCTGTGGCGCCGATCGTTCGCGTTTTCCCGCTAACTTCGTACATTATATTTGCGAGATTTCGCCCATTGACATACAAAAAATGCTTATTAGACCCAGTCTTGACAGATTCTACAGAATAAAGTACCTCTTGTTTCCCTCGAACAGTGAGTTATCGCGGTCGAGAATAAAGAAAGTGGCTATACCCAAACTTTGCGGCCGGTTTACCTCCCTCAATTTTACCTGCATGGAGCAAATACAGCGCTTTCTGCTGTGTGCTGCATCTGTAATGAGGAGGAAACAATTATTCTTTACTTTCTATTTTGCCACCGGTTCACGTCGTTTACGTAATTAGATAACAAAATATTGTCATTATAGTCAGCCTAAAGAAATATCTAGCTAACTTCATCCTTTTAAATGTTTCAACACCGAACTCCCAAACGTAAGTTAGCAAAAGGTCTTTCTAGCTTATGCGTGAAATATATCGAATAAAATACTGGAAACGTTCACTCAATTCCCCAATCAATACATACCGTTCAAGATATATCCCGACACATACGCTCCACTGTGCAGGTTCTGCGTCACTAAAACAGCCACCCTGCACCGAATGGTATGGAAATGCCCACATGGGATTCCGGACTAAGGATCCCACTCACCGACATTCCTTCCTCGGTCACAAACAAATGTTTTTTAGGAGCAAAGCTCTTTATAGCGGCACCCGTTCGTACTTCGTAGTCCTAGTCGTAGTGTGTAACCAGTGTTACATTTTGACCTCCAAGGTGGTGCCGGTGGGAGATTTCTCGTGTGCGTTCTTGAACAATAAAAAAAATCGCAGCGTGCACGTTCACTAAATGCCGAATGCTCCTGTCTCTCATTCCCCATTAGCAGCCATTGACATGTACATTGAGCACTATCTGACAATAAAAAGTTGCTACGTTATATACTCGCTGGGTGTAACCTTCTTAGTTTCAAGGTTTAGCAAGCATTGAGCCGCAGTGCCATGAATACAATAAACTAGTATATACCATGAACTCGAGGTGGTTAAAAGTAGACCCGAAGTGCAAACCGTAAGAAAGTGTGCATGTGCCACCTCTCTTTCAGTCCTTGGAATGTCTGCTGGATGGTGGTGCTTCTATATGGGGAATATATGATGAAAAGAAGCGAGATGGTGGTACTTGGAGTGTTGAATAGATGGACGCATGAACCGACGCAGGGGCGGATGCATGGACGAACGCAGGGATGGACGCACGAACAGACGCACGCATGGACGGGCCGATGGACGCATGCACGGTCACACAGGCGGACGCATTGACGGACGGAAGCAAGAACGAATGGACGGACGAGTGCGTCGCCCCACCCGCCATCATTCACCCCGCAGATATGCTGCCATTTTTTTTCTCTCTCTCTCAGCAAATCTTCTGCATTGAGTATGAGCCATGCGAGGAAGAGGCGAAGATGGCACCTGCCGCTCATTCAATGGCTATTATCATGTGGTCATAACTGTCAGTTTCTCTTATTTTATTTTTTTCCTTGATCCTTCTAATTAGTTTAGAAGAAGTGAACTAAAAAATACAGTCTTTTGTTAGAACTTCCCGGTACTTGGCCGATCCTCCAGCAAGGGTGTGGGCCACAGATTCCAGAGTCTTCCTCTTCCTTAACGGCTATCTGATCTCCGATGCATCAAATATTCAGATTTTCATAATGGCGGATACGCTGTTCGCTTTCATTCACGGCGAACTTCAGTCTAACAGCACTGATACCACGACATAAAATCGTCGTAGAACACACAAGCTAGCCTCCCGCACCCTCCACCACCACTAAACGGCGGAAACGAGCATGAACCCCGCACACAAGAAGCACGGTGACTTGCACGACTTTATGCATCCACACATTCAAACTTTGCATGGCAAAGAACTCCTCTGTTGGCACAGTTACCACAATCAATGTGGGGAACCACTCCTCATGGCGACAATCGCAGGCGGTCAGACAGTGCGTGGCTCCACAACAGCCTCAGACACTGTTTCCATTCAAGTTAAGCGAGGTTCTTGAAGCATGATTTTCCTTGTGGGGGTTCACTGTTGCATCCTGAATTTATGTGGATTAATTCTCGTACGCCTTTATGCTTCTGCTCTTATTTAAGTACAGGTATATGCCTTTACAACCAGATTCCTATATTGATCTACTTTGGTATAATTTATTTGGTCACTGACTGCCTTACGACACTAGACGTATTCTTTTTTAAAATATTTAAGCCTTGCTAAATATACCAAATCCTTGTTTGCCACCACAGACTACTGAAGATAAGCCTAATATTCAGCCGGTCGTGGAACTGGCTTCTCTTGTTTGTATAACACTGGACATGAATGCTCATGTACATTGCGTAGACAGCTCATTAAGTAGTCTATGTGATGAGCATCCGCTCTGTTTTACTATTCATTCTATTCGAACCTAGAGGGTTGTCTTCGGAAGTCGATGACGTAGTTAATTTCATCTTCCTTCTATACCAGTCAGCAACTCAAATCGCGGAACACCTGTTTCGCATCTAATTTTCGCCCTATTTGAACATTCTTGATGCGTGCAATGCTCCATGCCATCTCAATTTTCAAATGCAAACTTATTCTACCTCAAATAAGTTAACCTATCTGAACGACCAAATTTTTTATAAATACAAAAAATCAGAAGCGTACAATTGGGAATCAATGTTATGCGAAGCGTGTGGAGGGAAGGTGATTGTGTTTTAATTTTTCAGTTGAGAGACACAATTTCAAATGACACCAAATGCATGTACGACTGTTGCACGCACAGACATTTGTTGAACATTCGCATATGATTATTTACCCAGAGTTTGAAATTGAGAAACAATGCCAGCAGCAACATAGATCTGCGAACACCAGCAGCGATGAGCTGGTATGAAGCGCTTGTACTAGCGAGGAGGATAGCCCTAGACACTGCTACAATGATAAACTTACGCGTATACGTCGCCTACCTACAATTGACGATAACCCGACAAGAAAGCAGAATCAAGGAGTATATATCAAAGGTTTATAAAAGCACATAACCACCACTGAAATCATATTCGGCGTTTCACCAACATTATGGTGTATTTCAAAAGTTTTTTCTACCCTTGGCGTGGCTCTGGGGTAGAATATTTGGGTGCCACGCAGAATGCCGGAATTTCATTTCTGCTGGAAACCTGACATGTAATGTTTCCGTTTCCATAGTGAGTGCTGAACAGAGCAAAGTAGGCAAAAAAGAACTGCCAAATGGCACTGAACAAATCTGTGACTTTCGAATTGAATGACACACGGAAAGTTGGTTTTCCTGTTTCTCGGCATTGCAATGCCTAAGCGTTTCGAAACATATTGCCGCGACAGGTTGGCCACGTTCAAGTAGCCGCCGCAATCATCATGGCAAGAGCACCAGCAAGACCCGGCTGGCATGCGCCACGCGTTCGTGCGTTCCAACAACGAGGAGGAGGAAGTTAGTTGAATCTGTGCAGAAGAAGAAGAGACGCTGGGTGCCACGGTCATATAGAACAGTGACTGACGTTTGCCTGCTCTGAGGGTTTGGCCAAGAATTCAATAGTTGTGATTGATTTTATTTATTTTTTTTCGTAAGCGTTTCTATGGTGTCCTCATTGATTAGCGAGTGTATTTTCAGATAGTACGACCAGGCAGATGCCGTTTTCCTCACCTGGACCAGGGGCTTTCCTCTGGTCTGCTTCTCTTCCTTCGCAGGAATTACCAGTGGACTTGTTTTTACGCAATGGCATCTCATCCGTTCCTGTGGCATTGGTCCCAAGCAACGATGGTATCATACGGATGAAGAATCCAAAAATGATTCAGACGGAGTTGAGAGCCGCTACAACTCACTACCAAAGCATCACAGAGGTCAGGCAGTTCGGCAAGGGTGGCATTCTTTGCTTCTCGTCTGACTAGCTCTGTGTTCGAGACCTACTAAAATGCTTGGTATTCGCTACCAACCCGGTGAGCGCATTCATTCCACCTCACCTAGCTTGCGTCAAAAGCCTCGTTCGGGGTGTCGATGTCAACTTCACCCCAACTGAGATATTAGATATGTTTTCAGAAGCAGGTGTGATAGATATCTATAGACGTAGTCGAGTTGTGGACAAGAACAAGGTCCCAACGGAGTCCGTGATTGCTACATTTGCCGGGTCGAATCGCCCAACCGAAATCAAAGCGTGGCCTTTAATATACAGAGTGGAGTCACTATCACCTCGTCCCCTACAGTGTATTAAGTGTTGGCGTTATGGGCACACAGTGAAAGGGTGCAGGTCAGTACCTAGATGCAGAATTTGTGGTGAGACGCACAATTCAAACGACTGTAAAAGTAATGAAGAAAAGTGCTGTCTTTGCCATGAAGCACACTGCGCTGATAACCCAAACTGCTCAGCCAAGGCACGTGAAATCCAAATACTTGAAATTGTCGACAGAAGGCGATGCTCCCGAAAGGATGCCATTACTGAAATCCAAGCCCGAACTCAAGGATATGCCGGAGCAGCTGCCCGCCATAACATAGCAATGGAAGCATCCTTTTCCCTATCAATTGCGGATATGATCGAGAAGGCTGTGGATAAGGCTATGCAACGCCTTGCTACCACCTTATGTGAGTCGCTGTCACACATTGTGAATAACCAAATCGCACAAGTCTATGGAGCGCATATAGATATAGGTACGGCTGTAAAAAATGCTGAGTCTGCACACCCGGCAAGTGAGGCAGTATCTGAGATAACTCCACCAGATGCACAGTCTACAGAGCCCTCTGGAGAAGCCGTTCAGAGGCAAAGCGAGGGTGCACAGGAAACTTCTCAGGACACACAAGATATGGACATAGATCTCAAATGCCTAAAGCGTTCTAGATCCCCTGCATCGAAAAAACCTAGCTCGCCGAAACATGTAAAAAGCAAGAAATACCAGAAAGACAATCTTTCAAAAACCGATTTTCTAAAAGAAAGTATTTTAGAAAAGGTGATTGCCGAAACCATTTTAACGAAATCATAGGGTCTCTTAAAATTATACATTGGAATTGACGATCTCTTCACTCAGCCATAACAGATCTGTTATACCTGTCTTCCAAATTCGATCCGGCTATTATTGCATTACAAGAAACTTGGCTATCCACACATCATGTATTTCACCTACCCAACTTCCAAACCTTTCGTCTAGACCGTCCATCCAAAGGTGGAGGTTTAGCTTTCTTTATAAACAATAAAATTAGTTTAAAAGTCAAAAACTCATACAAATGTATGTCTTCTGAATGCGAAATTTTCGCGTTAGATATTACCTTGCCAGGATACTTGCCTTTCTCGATAATAAACGTCTACTTTCCTGTAGGCGTTCAAGACACGAGACTGTTAGATATGGCTGCTAATTCAGGCTGTAAAGAAAAAATTATAGTTGGTGACTTCAACTCTCACCATACCTGCTTTAGTTTTAGAACTGATCAGCGTGGACAACGGTTGTGGGACTGGTCGGTAGACAACAACTTATTGTGCCTTAACGCTAGAACTCCCACATTTATTCGAGTTCATTCACGCTCCGCCTTAGATTTAAGCTTTGTAAGCTCGGCCATTGCTAGTACATCGTGGACGGCCCTTGATTGCGCCTCCAACAGTGACCACTTTCCAATAATGTTCGAGATCGCTTGCCCCGTCAAACCATCATGCTTTCATGCCCGAACCTATATAAATTATGCAAAACTTCAACACGACCTAAAAACTGCTTTAGACGCTCCTTCTCAGGATGGAGATGACACTAAAGCTATGAAAATAAGCGCAGTAATTAAAAGGGCATACAAAAATGCTGAATTTACTGTTAAATCGGCGAAGAGAATACCCTATAGCCCCTGGTGGAATTCCAACTGTTCACGAGATCACAGACGAAGACAGGCAGCTTGGAGGAAGCTAATACATAATCAGTCCCCTGAGAACTGGGCAGATTGTAAATTTCTTGCCGCTGTATTTAAACACACGGTGGCCCAAGCTAAAGAAGAGTATGATAAAAGACATTTCGATTTTCTCTCGAAATCCAAAAATAAGAAAGCTTTATTTCAATATATGCGATCTCGCAAAATCCTGCCGTCTACAATAAATGCTAATTATGAAAAACTACCATTGGAAGAAACGAAGAACTCTTTAGAGTCAATTGGCAGAGGTCTAGAAATTAGATTTTCTTCGATTATGGCTTTAAAATGGCAAAAGTCTAGCATAAGCACTGACTTCGAAAACGTAACGCTGTCTGAAGCATCAAAAGTCATTCGAGATCTACCATCGTCAGCTCCTGGTCCAGATGGAATCACAGTTCCTATGATTAAAATTTTATTCAAGCTATCACCCGGCGACGTCATTAATCTCATAAACTACTCTTTCAAGAATGCCTGGATACCGTATGACTGGAAAATATCTAAAGTAATCTCATTAATAAAAAAGCAAGGAGTAGGTTTTACCATAGAAAATATCAGACCCATCTCGCTAACTTCGATCATGGTGAAACTCATAGAGAGGGTTCTAAAGGGCCGAATAAACTCCTGGATGACGAATAAGGTCATATTAAAGCCAAATCAAATTGGTTTTCGTTGTGAATGCTCAATTTGGTGCGCCCATGCGGATTTAGAGAGTCGAATACAGCTTGCTCGTAAAAGGAAACAGTACGCCGCATTAGTAACTCTCGACATAGCTAAAGCGTACGACAGTGTCGAGCACTCTATTCTACTGACCACCTTGCAGAGTCTAAAGTTTCCTCAGTATATTACTGAGTGGATAGCAGAATTCCTAAAATCAAGGGAATTGTATTGCGTGAAGGATGGCTGTTGTTCGCATAAATTCAAACAGAAACGTGGTATTCCACAAGGGTCCGTCCTATCTCCAGCATTATTCAATATACTGATGAGCTCTATTCCAATTGTTCAGGATGTCACTGTCTACATTTATGCAGATGATATCGCGTTCTTCGCTGCAGAGAGCGACATTTACTCACTACATCAAAAACTGCAAAGATATATTAATACACTTGAAATTTGGTTGCAATCCATTTCATTGTCATTGAACATCAGTAAAAGTGCGCTCTTGGTGTTTCCTATAGCAGATACAGTTTCAATTTCTGTATTGTATAATCGGGAACCTATTCCACAAGTAGATTCAGTCAAGTACTTAGGAATGATTTATAATGAAAAACTAAATTGGAGCCCACACATTGAATATATAACAGCAAAGGCACAACGGGCGTTAGGTTTATTACGCAGGTTAAGCAACAGAAAATACGGGCTGCGCAGACACACGATGTTAAAGATATATAAAATGTATGTGCGACCAATATTGGAATTTGGGTGTGTAGTATTCTCGGGGGCCGTTGATTATAAAATTAAACCACTAGTATTGTTAGAGCGAGAAGCCCTGCTAATATGCCTGGGACTTCCCAGGTTCGTTGCGAATAGTGTATTGTATCAAGGAGCGCGATTGCCAACACTCCTCTGTCGATTCCGCATTCTAACGGTTCAAACCTTCTTAAAGTTTTAGTGTTTACCGGCGCGAAGATCAGAGTACGCATTTATCAGCGACCCTGACTCTTTCTTTCTTGCACATTGGCCTCGATTTCATACCCCTCAGATAATTTTCGCTAAAAAGAAACTGGATTGCATAAATCTAGACATTAGCACAGTAATTGAAACTAATTTTTCTACCATCAACATTAGAATAGCGTACGATGAAATCTTCCCCCCACAAGCCAAGTTGCAATCTCTGAGATTTTTGACCACTACATTAAACGTTTACTTGGTACATGCAGAAACAAAAAAATTTAATAGCTACAGATGCTTCTGTCAAGAATGAAAAGGCAGGTGTAGGAATTGCGTCTGATTCCCTCGGCTGGTCTTTTTCAGTAAGGCTTCCAGATTTTACTCCTACATTTGAAACTGAGCTAGTAGCTATTATTTTAGCCCTTCGTAAAATTCCTACGACAGAGACCAGTGCAATCATCCTAACAGACTCACTTTCGGTGTGTGCAGCTCTGACAAACTCTGAACAATCTCGTGCCCTAGCAGCGTTCCACACATTAGCACCGCCGCATTTAAAACTCCTCAAATTAGTGTGGGTCCCAGGTCACTGCGGATTACAATTAAATGAATTGGCAGTTGCTTTGGCACGAGCAACACTCGATGGACCAGTAATTTCAGTACTTCCCGAGTTAGAATACTTATCAGGGGTTAGATATAGGAAATTCGCTATTTTTACAGATAGTTTGGAAAATATCACACAATGAACAGATTATCAGCACCTCAAATTTCCCTGGAAAGACCAGTGGAGTGCGTCAAAAAACTTGAAATTATAATTTCTAGATTCCGGTGCCGTGTCCCTCCATTAAATTTTTATTTACACAGAGCTGGTCTGACACTTTCCCCCTTTGTCCGTTCTGCGAAGAATCAGAAACTATTGAACATTATTTTGGCTCATGTCGTAACTATGCATTAATTAGGAAACGACTTTTAGATATTCCATTTGCGAAGCTAGGTTTAAATTTAACCGCAGAAAATGTTCTAAGTTTTGGTGCCTCTGTTTTGGGAAATTGCTACAGAGATGCATTCGATGCGGTGTGTAATTTTATTCAAGACTCTAAACGTTTTTCAACATAAAGCCCTCGTTAACAAATACTAAAAAAACGGGTCGAAAAGTAATTTTCTATTCTGTATAAATCCGTGACATACCAAATTAATCGGGTTTGGCAAACCAGCTGTCTGGTCGGCTCCCAAAATCAAGTTGTAGCTATTAGTGTCTATTTTGTTATTGATTTTTTCTCACTATCTAAATCTTTGCTTTATTTCTTTTTTTCCAACATACTGTCTTAACTATACAAGTCCCCCCCTTTTTTCTCGTTGTAAGCAATATTGCAGTTATCGTTTATATGAGACTATTTGTTCTCTTGGCCGATCCCCCAGAGTGGGTACGAGCCATGGATTAAAGGATACAAACAAACAAACAAACAAACTGTGCCTCTCGGCTACTCGGACTCGACGACCATAGTCATTAGATTTGTGGGCACAAGTTCGCCCTAATAAAGTTGCTTGTCTTTTTAGCCTGTCTGCCTCAGCATCGCTACATTTCTGGTGGAGTTGCTGGGTTATGAATCGAAGCCCCGCGAGCTCAAGACAGCGTAGCCCCGACGACCAGCGTATCAACCCCGTGGAAGTGACTCCTGTAGACCAGAGGGCAAGTCGCCGTCTTCGAGGTGAATCACCTGAGTTCGGTCCTCTTCACTTCACACCAAGGGGAATTCAAACTATGAATGCCACCACTATGACTACCCAGGTAACACCGGCACAAGTGTTCATTAGCCAACCGCACCAGCCGCCAGTATTCTACGGCGACTCGTACGAGGATGTTGAAGATTGGCTGGACCTGTTCGAGAGATTGGCGAGCTTGAATGGATGGGACGAAAGAGAGAAGCTCCGTCGCGTATACTTCGCACTGGAAGACTACGCAAAGACATGGTGTGAGAACTATGAAACCTCGTTGTCTACCTGGGAGGTATTTCGACGACAAGCGGTGGCTACGTTCGCGAACACAGACCGAAAAGAAAAAGCGGAAGCTGCTCTTCAATACAGGAACCAGATCACAAACGAGAGTGCTGCCATGTACAATGAGGACATGGTCCGTCTGTTCAAGCGTGCGGATTACAACATGGCTGAAGGTAAGAAGGTGCGCCATCTAATGAACGGAGTGAAGCATGAGCTGTTCGCCGTTCTCGTCCGCAACCCTCCAAGCACTGTTGCTGAGTTTTATTCGGAAGCAACGGCCATCGAAAAAACACTAGAACAGCGCGCTCGGCAGTACAACCGGAATCTTAACTGCGCATCTGCACTGGTATTCTCTGGAGGCGTGCGAAACAACGTTGAAGCCCTGCAAGAGCTCATTAGATCAGTTATTAAGGAAGAACTGAGCAGACTGCAAATGCCCTAGACTCAAACTGCACCATCTGTTACAGACGTTGTTCGTGACGATCTGAGGCAGGTCATACGAGAACCAGAGCGTGAGCTGCAGGCGGTTCGACCTATCCGAACGTTCTCTGAAGTTCTCCGACAACCCACAGTACACAACAATGCAGCAGTTGCGATGGCGGCGACTCCTCTCCCATCTACAGCACGCAGCGCACCTCGTCCACGGGAACCAACGGCTACCTATATGCCCCCAGGAGCACGTAGCACGCATCGCTATGTGGAGCCTAGGCCCAGGAAAAGTGACGTCCGGCGTGATCACAAGCGCAGGCCTCTTTGTTTCTATTGTGGCGAAGCGGGTCATTTGCACAGATTCTGCCGTTACCGACAGGCTGGATTAAGAGGCTTCCCGTCGTATGCACCGTGCCCCCAAAACGGCGAACGACCAGCGGAGATTGAGGAGTACTTGTCTGCGCGCCAGAACTCACCACCTCTACGCCAACGTCGGTCATGGTCACCATAGCCTATGCGCTACCGGTCATCCAACCCACGTGCACCTTCAAGGCAGCCTGGTCATCGCTCTCCAAGTCCACTCCCAGAAAACTGAAGCAAGCGACCTGTGGAGGTGAGGCCGCTGATAACATCAATTACGAAGATCCTCCAATATGGCTTGAGGGCGACGACGGTGTATTTCCGGTAAATGGGTGCAACCACGAAAGCGTTACTTCAGATTTGCGGTTGAGAATAGAAGGATGGGAGCTGAATGCCTTAGTCGACACCGGTGCTTATTATTCAGTGATAAGTGACAAGATGGTGAAGAAGCTAAACAAATTTGTGACACAGTGGAATGGATCGCAGATACGCACGGCAGGCGGTCATGATATTACGCCCCTAGGCAGATGCACTGCAAGACTTGAAATACGGGGCTTTATTTACGTGGCCGATTTCATTGTGCTGCCAGAATGTTCAAGGGAACTCATTATAGGATTGGATTTTTTGCGAGCTAATGGCGCCGTAATTAACCTGCGTAGGTCCAGCGTGTCGTTTTCGACTGAACGAGCTATACCTGTAGAGGAATCTGAGGAGCGACACCTAACTGCTCTACGCGTTGTTCATAATGACGTAACTGTGCCGCTACGCTGCAGTATAATGGTGCTCGTAGAGAATGACGCATTTTACAACCGCGAAGGCATAGCGGATACGAATGTAGGGCTGTTTTTGAAAAAAAGGTGTCTGCGTAGCTCGGGGTCTTGTTCAGTTGACGAATGGTCGTGCAGATGTCCTACTCACGAATTTCTCCAATGAACTTCAACACATCGCTCAAGGCACGGCTATTGCCTATTTACACGACTTCTGTATGGCGACAGAACTATGCAGCTTAACCACGTCAACCACTCGTCCAGTGGCCTGCAACATCGACAAATCCGTGACCGTCAACCAGAGCCTTCCGGACAGTCAAAAGAAACAGATTTACGCCTTATTAAAAGAATTCTCTGATTGCTTTTCAATTGCCTCGAAAATCCAGCGCACGTCAATTACGAAACACAGAATTATAACGCAAGACGACACGAGCCCTATATGCCAGCCTCCATATCGAGTGTCACAGAAAGAACGGGAAATCATTAAGGAGCAAGTGGAGGAAATGCTTTCGAATGATGTCATCCAGCCTTCGAATAGTCCATGGGCGTCTCCCGTAGTTCTCTTTAAGAAGAAAGACAACACGCTTAAATTCTGTGTCGACTACAGAAAACTCAACAGTGTAACTAAACGAGATGTCTACTCCTTGCCACGTATTGACGATACACTAGATCGGCTGCGATCCGCAAAGTTTTTTTCCTCCTTGGATCTGAAAAGCGGATATTGGCAAATAGAGGTAGACGAGCGGGACCGTGAAAAAACGGCATTCGTAACACCAGATGGCCTCTACGAATTCAAAGCGCTTCCATTCGTCCTCTGTTCCGCGCCAGCGACGTTCCAGCGAATGATGGACACTGTCCTCGCGGGATTGAAATGGCAGTCATGCCTAGTGTATTTGGATGACGTGGTGGTATTCTCTGTAACGTTCGACAAACATCTAGAGTGACTGCGCACTGTATTACAAGCCATTCGATCAGCAAACTTGACAATCCAACCCGAAAAATGCCACTTCTGCTTCGAAGAGCTGAGTTTCCTTGGAGATGTCATTAGTTCTGACGGTGTTCGTCCTGATCCAGAAAAGACAGCCGCTGTTCAGAGGTTTCCTACACCCAAAGACGAAAAGTCAGTGCGCCGATTTTTGGGTTTATGTGCCTACTAGAAGCGATTTGTGGAAAACTTCTCAAAGATTGCGGAACCTCTTACGAAACTAACGAAAGACTACGTGCCCTTCACATGGGAAAGCGAACAACAGAAAGTTTTTGATGAATTAAGAAAACGGCTACAGGGTTCACCAATACTTGCCCATTTTGATGAGACAGCCGACACTGAAGTCCATGCCGATGCCAGCAATGTCGGCCTCGGCGTCATCCTGGTCCAGTGGCAAAATGGTCAAGAGAAAGGGTTAGCCTATGCCAGCCGCAAACTCTCAAAAGCTGAGGCAAACTACTCTGCTACTGAAAAAGAGTGCCTCGCAGTCATCTGGGCAATGAACAAGTTTCGACCCTACCTTTATGGTAGACCGTTCAGAGCTGTCAGTGACCACCATGCTCTATGCTGGCTAGCAAATCTCAAGGATCCGTCAGGTCGACTAGCCAGATGGAGCCTTAGGCTGCAGGAGTATGACATTGCGGTCGTATACAAATCTGGAAGGAAACACAGGGATGTCGACTGCCTGTCACGCTCTCCCGTCGATCCAAGTGTACCTGAAGAGGAAGACATCTCGTTTCTAGGCGTTGTCGACGCATCCGAAATTGCTCAACAACAACGAGATGACCCGGATTTGCTGGCGCTTATACAACGCCTGCAGGGTCTCGACGTTCAAGTTCCTCGCATATTCTCCAGAGGGCTTTCCACGTTCTGCCTTCGAGGAAGTGTCCTTTACCGGAAGAACTTTGAACCTAATGGCGAAACATTTTTACTAGTCGTACCCACAGTCATGCGACAGGAAATTCTGCATGCATGCCACGACGAGCCAACATCCGGCCACATGGGTGTGAGCCGAACATTCGCCAGGATTCGCCAGAAGTACTATTGGCCTAAGTTGCTCGCATCAGTGCAGCGCTACGTGGAAACTTGTTGTCAATGTCAACGGCGCAAAACTCCAGCCGTAAAACTCGCCGGCCTTCTCCATCTAATAGACCCTCCGGATGCCCCATTCCAACAAGTCGGCATGGACTTCTTAGGACCTTTCCCGACATCATGTGCGGGCAAGAAATGGATTGTCGTAGCTACAGACTATCTGACCCGTTATGCTGAGACTGGCTCTCTGTACAGTGCGACAGCTGCCGAAGTTGCCAAGTTCTTTGTGAACAACGTAGTGCTCAGACATGGTGCGCCCATCGTCGTTATCACCGCATTTACTGCAGACCTTATGCAATGTCTGATGCGCATGACAAATACTGATCACAGAAGAACAACGGCGTATCACCCTCAGTCAAATGGCTTAACCGAACGCCTCAACAGAACTCTGACCGACATGCTATCAATGTCGATGTTGAACATAAACAGTGGGATGAAATATTACCCTACGTAACATTCGCATATAATACAGCCGTTCAAAAAACAACGCACGTTGCCCCTTTCGAACTAGTATTCGGCCGAAGGGTGACCACCGCGATGGATGCCATGTTACAACTACAGGACAAAAGCAGCTATCCACCTGACTTAGATGACTTCTTGCAAAGAGCCGAAGAAGCATGACAAATGGTAAGATACCGAATACGCCATCAACAGCGCGTCGACTCTAGTCGGTACAACAAGCGACGCAGTGACGCACTTTATCATCCCGGTGACAAAGTGTGAATATGGATCTCAGTGCGCCGCCGCGGACTCTCTGAAAAGCTTCTTTGCCGATACTTCGGTCCTTATGAAGTACTCAACCGTATCAGCGACGTCACTTATGAAGTCAGATCCGCGGGACACGTGAGCTCAAGACGCCGCAATACCACGCATGTGGTACACGAAGTCCGCATGAAGCCCTATCATGACAGATCGTTGGAAAACGAGTGAGAGGGCGCATGTACCATTTCACTCTCTCAAGCATCGGGGCGATGCGTCTGAGGAGGGGGATAATGCCGTGACAGGTTGGCCATGTTCAAGTAGCCGCCGCAATCATCAAGGCAAGAGCACCAGCAAAACCCGGCTGGCATGCGCCATGCGTTCGTGTGCTCCTACAACGAGGAAGAGGAAGTTAGTTCAATCTGTGCCTCTCGGCTAGTCGGACTCGACGACCATAGTGATAAGACTTGTGGGCACAAGTTCGCCCTAATAAAGTTGCTTGTCCTTTTAGCCTGTCTGCCTCAGCATCGCTACAATATCAACTGGATTTGATTACGATAAGAATTGCACACGGTACAGGAAGAAAGAAGAGCTTATAATTAGAAATCACTCCTGCAAAATGCAATTGACTACTGTGGTTTAATAATTCCAGAAAATGTATTAGACCAATTACAGAAATGCGATCCATTGGTTTTGGGTTACTTTGCCTCAGAAGTTTGTTTCCTTCACAAACAAAAAATTACAGCATATACACGGAGTGAACGATGGTGAGTTAGGCTAAGGTTCAAAGGGTTTTGTAGGTGAGCCATGAATCATTTGTTAGCCACGTCGGTCCGCACGTCCATTGGTCCATCTTTACGCCCGTACATCTGTCTGTGCGTCTGTCTCCCTGTCCGTCTGTCTGTCTGTGCATCTGTCTGTCGTTATCCCTGTCCGTTAGTGCATATGGTGAACACTTCAAGTACCACCATCTTTTGAGTCTTTTCATCATATATTCATCATATACAACAACCGCCATCTTGCGGACAATCCAAGGACTAAAGTGAGCGGTGGCTACTACATAAAGGAGGCGCACTACCCACGCCTCAGGGAGCTTCGCCCTTAAAATTATTCTACAATGTGCAGCTACAGCTTCAATTATAGATAAAAGATTGAGGCTTGCGTGGAAACTGGGAGGCTTACGTTGCATCTGTTATACAGTGTGACGTGTTGCTCACTTTAAAGAGAAACTGTTTTTCAGCGGTCACTGATAATTTCATGTTTGCTCTTTCAATGAATTGGCTGGAAGGCAGGGTGGTTTTAGGAACTGCTTGCTCGCCTTAACGTTGCGACGCTCATTGACACTACTGTCGATGTCCTCTATAAGCATCACGATTCGGCGTAGTTCTTGTTACGGTAGGGTGATGAGGGTAAGGCCTAGTCAAACGCAAACTAATATTTGCTCTCAAGGATGCCCTTTCGACTCATAATACATGGTTATCTACAGTGCTTTCGCACATATTCAGGTTGAGAACTGCAACTTAAGACTGGTTGCAACTCGATTTTGAAATGTAAGCAAATAATTATTGGCAGTCAAATAAAAGACAACGTAATTGCAGTAACCAGAGCGTTACAGTTTTGAATAAGAATTGTTATATATTATAAAATGACAACGAAATTTAATTGACTCATCATCATGATATTACATGAAACCTGTAGCATACATTGGTGGTGAAAACGCTGCAAGCGGTTGTGATCTCCAATTGTTGGTCAAATTATTGGCGCACACAAATCTATATAGCATGTTGTAATTTGTTCTTTAAGAACATTTTAGTTGAGAGACGTGCACCAAGTACGATGTGGCATGTCTTTTCACCTGAAAAAGTGAGCCCTGATTGCAAAATAACGACTGTCAAAAAAAGTCACCCACGTGCGCAACTTGGAACTAATTAGAGGCCAGTTTACAAAACAGAGGTCATCAAACTGCAGGATGATCGACTCTGTGAACAGTGCCAGTCGTTGCCACAGACGCCTCTATGTTGGGACCTTCCTCTGGGAAGGAAAATCTGCGAAGGTACAAAAGAATTTTTACAGCTTCCCACAAACCGTGGAGGTTTGAGTCTGCCAGACATACCAACATTCACGAGAGCGCTGGCTGCAAAAACAACACAGAAGCTCTTCGATCACAGCAACTACCCCGGGTACAGGCCCTGGATGTACTATAGCAGTACACTAAAAGGTACTTTCATGGCCAATCCGTACATCAAACCACGAGCGAAAATTCCGCTTAAGTTTTGCAGAGCTGCCAGTGGCTTAAAACGAACAGTGGAATCGATAGGTTCATGCAGTCTGGAAGATGTTTCATCGCAGGAGATTAGCGAAATGGTGACAAGTAGCACACTGAGCAAAGAGGAAGAAACAGCATCCTGCAAGAAAAAAATTGAAATGATGGCGTTACAATCGCGTACCTAATCAGGTGCGCGAATTCGACTGGTTGAGAAGATGGAGGGCATTGCCTACGCGTGACTGGTTAGTACCTTGGTAAGTCGTTCCAAATGACCGCTGCCCTAACTGCGGCAAAAGAGAGACAGCCCAACATGCTCTGTTTCAGTGCTCGGTGGCGAGGGGCACCTGGCACATAGTACAACGCCTCATTGGCTTTCGCACGGCGCACATGGGAACAGAACGTGAGCTGTTTGCAAGACTGGTCTTTACGGTGACCTTGTACGTACTGTGGCGGCAACACTGTTTAGCGAAAGTACGGCACAAGCCGCATAGAGGCGCCCATCTCGCACTACAGAAGATACGGCTCATTGTGTGGAAATACCAAAATCAGCAGCTGGAAACGCATGGCGAAGAGGCTTTCCTTCCACGATGGCACACACGTTTCTTCAAAGTAAGAGAGGTACAGCTGAAGTTTCCAGTTGTTCCGTACTAGCCGTGCGCCACTGTAGTACGGATGCATAACTGTTATACTATAAAATGTGATTAACTTGATTCATTTTAATTTTGCTTTGACTTCTAATATTTGGACACCCAGTGATCAATTAGATTTTGGTGCTCATTTGTAATATGTATACACTGTCTTTACTTGCTTTCGATGTTTTGTTTGTGTATGTACAAGTTGAGTGTACAATAAACTTCCCTTTCTTACTATATATATCCCGCACAGTGCTGCCAACTGTTGGAAAATTTCCTTAGTACTGGGAGATTTCGTTTGTACTTAATGGAAAAGGAAAATTTGACAACATCCAGGAAATTTTTCGCATTTGAGGCAAGCAAATCGACGGAGGGACCTCCTGCTCACAACCTCTTTGTTGTTCCTTCTTCCATCGTTTCTCTTTTACACCCCATCTACATTCACCCAAAAGCAATGTGTCATGCCCAGTAGTGGTTCCAAGGGGTACAAAGGGGGCGATAGGGCCGGTCTCCGCCCCCAACGCTGTGTCAGCGCTCTCCTCTCACCGACGTTACGGTTCATTCTGTGCCGTCCGTGTTCGACGTCGATTTCCTAAATCCCCGTTCGAACCAAAGAAAAAGTTCTCTACACCATCCTCCAATTTTCTCGTCTTTTACGCGCGGCGTTATTTCTTTGGTTTGTTGTGTTTTTTATCACTTTCTATTTGCGAACGCTGTCACGTTGCTAGTGAGCTTCCCAGTGGAGCCGTGTGGCTGCGCCAAGGTAACTCAGGTTTCTGTGAAAAGCGCGGCCAGAGCAGTATGGTCAGCACTGCGGTCAAAGAAAACGAGAAAAAAAGTGGCTGGTGGAAGAATGCAAGGATATATTTGAAACAAATGTATGACAGTCAACAATTCTAATAAACATATCATTTCGAAACCATTCTGCAGGTTGCAAGTGATGACCTGCCACACGGCATATATGCTTTGATGGTTAAACTAATTTCTTCATAATATCCTACATCAGATATCGTGACAAAGCTCAAGAGTACATTTTCAAGATTTTGTTTAAATTTAAGTTAGCGTGCATAACTTCATATTTTAAATGAACACCTCCAAGCATTTTCTGCAGGAGAGTTGCAAAACAACAAAATTGCGAAATATCAGAATGGACCATATGCGAAATCGCTTTGTGCTCTGGCAACATTGTGCATTTTGACCCCGCCGCCATTTTAATGTGGGCGAGCGGTCGACGGCAACGCGTTCGCTAGTACGGCCGTACGACTCCTGAACACTTGCTTCACTGTGCTGAGCTACTGCGATGGCCACAGCAAGACGTTTCTCAGTGCCCGAACATGTGATGTGGACAAACTGTATAGGAATCTTGCCACATCTTGCCACTTGTATGTCATGGCATCTTTCGGAAAGCGGTGGAAGGATACCTACAAGATATAAGCAAACAAACATTAAGTGCGACGTCATGAGCTAGGTTTCTCTTAGCTGTTTAAACGATTGTTGTATACAAACACAGGCATTATCACAAATTCATCTCACAGGGAATAGAGGCTGTAGAAAACAGATTGAAGATGGAGCTCACAGGCGAGGAAGAAGCAGCAGCCAGGGTCACGCTCTGCACATTTTTTTTTGTTCTGTCAACAATAAACCGAAGACGTATCGGTTATGTGGTCTCTCTGGTCCTTCTGAAACATGGTGCCGTGACCAGGATTGATCTGAAGACAGACGCAGAGACTTCAACCCCATTCGCAACAACGGGTTGAAGAACGAAGCAGTGGCGTCTGGCTCAAGGACGAACCGTCGAGAGAAGGACCACGACCGACGACTGTTGGCGACGCACATAAAAAGGCAAGAGCTCTTTCAACACGTTTTAGGCATGAATAAAGAGGTCCTATCGAAGAAGCGGAAGACTCTTCGAGCAAATGTGACGACGCTTACGAGCGAAATCGATAAGAAGATAGAAGAAGACGCCGATCGAGCGCAACTTATGACGCTTCTAAACCAGATGAAGAGCGTGTCACAGACGCTAAGACAAGTTAACGAACAGATAGAACCGTTCATTGAAGAAGACAGCGCGGAGGCAGAATTTGAAAGAGTTTTGCATTATGAGATGAAGATCGTCGCTGCAACGACAAAAATTGAGGAGCGATTACGCGAGTTAGAACAAGCGACGCAACTGACTACGAGAATAGTCACAGAACAGGCGAGTTCAGTGCAAGGTACTGACCAAATCTCGGAGACGCAAGAGCTTGTTAAGTTGCCACGCCTTGAAATGATCAAGTTTGATGGGAAAAAAACAGCATGGCCAAGGTTTTGGCATCAGTTCGAGACATCGGTGCATAACAGAGTGAATATGCCGAAGAATCAAAAATTTAATTATCTTCTGGCGTCTCTGAGCGGGGAGGCTGCTTCCCTCATAGAAGGCTTACAGTTTTCTGATCGGAATTACGAGCATGCAGTCGCTCTTTTGAAAGAAACCTTCGGACGAGAAGATAATTTAAAAGAGAACTACATAAAAGAGCTTGCAAATTTGGAAGCAGTGAAGAGTCCTAAAGATGTAGATGGGTTGAAGAAACTCTTCCAAAAGTTGCAAGTGAACACACGAGCACTGCAGTCGTTAGGAGTGGAAATGGATAGTTACGCCACAGCGATAGCTCCTGTTGTAAAATCTGCGCTACCGGTGGATATGAGGATTGAGATGAAGATGAAGGAGTTAAAGAAAGGTGACAACAGACCAGCAACTACGGAATCGAACTCAGCGTCAAGAAACAGCACGAGCAGTTTGAAAGAAATTATGGAGTTTTTAAACATATATATACGCAGCAGAGAAGAAACTCGAGAGGAAAAATACGACGTGACCCAGTCACCGCACAGTATGAGGCGGACTAGAACATCTACGCTTCAAAGCATATCGATTAAGAAATGCATCTTCTGTGAGATGACTGGACACTACACGGAAGATTGCAGAAGAAGCATTACTATGCAACAGAAGAAAGAAGCCTTACAACGGGAACGAAGGTGCTTCAGATGCACCAGACCTCACCACACGGCGAAGATATGCCGTGCTAACGTACGCTGCAAAACATGCAAGGAAAGGCACGCGACATCCATGTGTCGACCACGTACGCCTGCAGGAAAGTCAGCACAACAGCAAAGCGGGGATGTTGAGCAAGTGCTTAAAAGCGCGCAACCTGACAGGTTAGACACCAGCAAGTCCTGCAACATGTACGCACAGCAGTCTGATGAACAGAAGTGCATACTACTGCAGACAGCCTTTTCCGTGGACGGAGGGAGAAGGCAGCGGGTGCTACGCACGGATTCTACTGGACAACGGGAGTCAGAGGACATTCATCCTCAAAAGCTTGTCAAGAAAACTAGCGTGCAAGGTAAAAAGATCCGAAAGGATTACTGTAGGATCATTTGGAGGAGGAGAGATGGAACTAGACATGAAAGTCGTCGAGGTCAGCGTGAGGAAGGATCCCATCTCGGAGCCAGTCACGATTGAGGCACTGGAGATAGAAGTTATATCCTGTGACGTGCTACCATCGCCACCATTGACAATACACGAAAAAGCAAGATCGATGGGAATTCATTTGGCCGATGATAACCAGAAGAAGGACAAAGAAAGAAAAAATATGGAAACTTCTATATTAATTGGAGCAGATTATTACTGGACTGTCGTCACTGGTCGCATTTGCGAGATTCATCCAAAAGTAATGGCAATAGAAACAATATTGGGATGGACGGTCCAAGGTCCTGTAGGACTTCATTGTGTGCCGCTGAAATCATCGACGGTTATGGTACTCAAGGTCAGTGCCAAGTCGGACACGACTGCGGAACAACTGCAGAGATTCTGGGACTTGGAAAACATGGGCATCAAGGAGAACCCAGCAACAAAGATGAACGATGAACATGTGCTAGACTACGTACGACAAACAATGGAGTTCAAGGCAGGAAGATACCAAGTGCGGCTACCATGGAAGGAAAACGTGACATTGGACGACAACACCACCATTGCAGAGAAGAGGCTTATCCAGGTGACCAAAAAATTATGCAAGAATAAAGATGAACTCCTAGCCTATGACAAAGCTATTCGAGAGTACTTTGAGCAAGAAATAGCAGAAAACGTCGAAGAAGATGCTGGATCCGATATACAGAACAAATTTGTATACTACATGCCGCATCAAGCAGTAATCAAGAAGGACCGAACAACGACAAAAATACGGATCGTCTTTGACGCATCGTCAAGCCAGAATCCAGGTGAATCCTTAAATGACAACTTGGAAAAGGGGCCAAACCTAAACCCCGACATCACAAGCATGCTGATGAACTTTCGACATCACAAGATCGCTATGTCAGCCGACGTGGAAAAAGCATTCTTGCAGATCAAGATACATGAAAATGACCGAGACGCACTGCGATTCATATGGTGGGAAAGAATACCCAGCGAACATATGCCAACCCCGAAGATAAAAACGTGGAGGATGACGAGGGTTACTTTCGGAACTACACCAAGTAGCTTCCTTCTAGCGGCCACGATTCATCGACATTTGGATAAATTCGAAGAAAAATATCCTGCAGTTGTGGCGCAACTCCGGAAAGGAATCTACGTCGATGACGTTTTACTAGGAGCCGACGAATACTCGACATCGACAAAGATATACAAAAAAGCACGAGATATTTTTCGCTATGCGGGAATGAATTTAAGAAAATGGATTTCAAATGACGCCGAGCTAAGAAAACACTTTGATGAAGAAGGAGAGGATCTGGATCGAGGGATAAGAAAAGAGGGACAAATCAAGATTTTGGGACTGAAATGGAATTTCGTAGACGACGTGTTGAGCTTTCCCGACACTACATGGCGAAATGACAAAGACACGATACAACTCTCAAAAAGACAGGTTTTGCAGGACACGGCAAAGCTATATGACCCTTTAGGTTTTTTGACACCATTTTCAGTCAGAGCAAAAATATTGCTGCAAAAAATTTGGATGGATAAACTGAAATGGGATGACCCGTTACCAAGCCAGCATAGATCAACTTGGAAGGACTGGTCGGAGGAGCTTCAGCACTTAGATGACTTCACCGTTAACAGATGCTATGACAACAGACAAGCTGAAGTGAAAGCATCGACTCTGCACGTGTTCTCCGATGCGAGTCCAATGGCATATGGAGCAGTAGCATACATTGTAACAGAATACTCCGATGGAAGCAATGAAGCAAATTTAATCATTGCAAAGGGTAGAGTCGCTCCAATCAAAAAGATCACACTAGCAAGATTGGAGTTGTTGGCGGCCACAATATCAGTCAGATTGGCCAGTCATATAACAGAGAATTTCATCAGGAAACTGAGGAATGTGAAATTCTGGGCTGACTCTCAAATTGTGTTATGCTGGATAAAGTCAAACAAGACGAAAGATCTGTTTGTTCGCAACCGCGCAGCAGAAATTAAGAGCAAGTCCAATGAGAGTCAATGGGGTTATGTTAAAAGTGATGAAAATCCTGCGGATTTTATGACAAGGGGGATGAAGATGAAACGTTTGCTAAACAGAGAATTATGGTGGAAAGGCCCCACGTGGATCAAGAATGAAAAACAAAGCCCTGATTATGACATCACGCATGAATCGGACAGTGATGACAACAAAGACGAAGAAAAGACAGTGGCATGCTTAACTACCACCACGAGTGAAGAAAAGATAATTGATGTGAGCAGATTTGGATCATACAAGAAAGCGTTACGAGTTACCGCGTGGGTGATGCGTTATATAGGAAACCGACGAAAAGAAAGGAAAACAGGTTCGCTGACAGGAGAAGAATTGGACAAGGCAGAGTTCGTGCTGATAAAGCAGGAGCAGAAAACGCTACAAAATGCAGTGACACGAACATATGACAACATGAATCTGTACGGCACGAACATCTTCGAAGATGATCAAGGTGTCCTGAGAGTAAAAGGGAGGCTTCAGTGGAGTGATTTGAGCTTTGATGAGAAGCATCCTATTATTTTACCAAGAGAAAGTCACTTTTCAGAACTCCTAGTTCTAAACGCGCATCAAATAACAATGCACGGTGGCGTTGCGGCAACATTGACACATCTAAGAATGAGGTTTTGGATTCTGCGTGCCCGACAGATGGTGAAATATGTGATAAAGAAATGCATCACATGTAGGAGATTCAATTCTAGACCAATGGCACAAGAAATTCCACCTCTACCAGCTGACAGGATTACACAGACGAGGCCATTCGACACTGTTGGTATAGACTTTGCTGGACCGCTAAATGCTCGAGAGGAGAAAGGCGGAAAAGTTACAAAGTTTTACATTGTGATATTTACGTGTGCAGTAACAAGAGCCATACAACTGGAGTTGGTCAAGAGGATGTCATCAGAAGCGTTTATACAAGCATTCCGAAGATTCGTAGCTAGAAGAGGATTGTGTACAACTATTTACAGTGATAATGCAAGAGCATTCAAAAAATCTGAGAAAGAGATGAACAAGATATTAAAGATGGAAGATGAAAGGGTTCAACAGTATACCAGTAACCTGAAAATAAAATGGAAGTTTATTGTAGAGTTAGCTCCATGGTGGGGAGGATTTTATGAAAGACTGATCAGAAGCTTTAAGACATCCATGGCAAAAACTATAGGTGCTCGACTTTTGGATGAAGAAGAACTACGGACTGTGGTTGTTGAAGCAGAAGGAGTACTTAACAACCGGCCTCTCACTTATGTGTATGACGATCCTAACGAGCCACAACCCATCACACCGGCGGACGTTATAGGAGGCAGGCAAGCAATGAACAAGCAGGAAGAAAACAGACTCGGAGAATACAGTTTGCTGAATTACTGGAGTGCAAGAAAACAGGCTATGATAACATGGTGGACCAGATGGAAAAAGGAGTACCTGAGGGAGCTTAAGTGTGCCAGCAGAAAAACAGAGCGTCACGCAAATGTACAAGAAGGAGATGTACTTCTGCTTGGAGAAGCGCGAAAAAGAACTCGGTGGAAACTCTGCAAGATCGAAAAGATTTTTCCAGGCAAGGATGGACTAGTGAGAACATGCTTGCTTCGTACACCTGAAGGAAAATTAGTCAAGAGGCCGATTCAACTGTTGTATTCGCTCGAAGGTTGCTTCGGTTGAATCTGGCCGGCGGGAAGATGTAGAAAACAGATTGAAGATGGAGCTCGGAGGCGAGGAAGAAGAAGCAGCCAGGGTCACGCTCTGCACATTTTTTTTGTTCTGTCAACAATAAACCGAAGACGTATCGGTTATGCGGTCTCTCTGGTCCTTCTGAAACAGAGGCCATATGTGCATTGCAGGACTAATGATGCACTTCTAATGTGACCCCCTCCCCCTCAGTTTTTTCTGTGCACACTCCTGTTTCCTAGCAGCCTTTCCTCGATATGGCCCTTCACAGCAAGCCTTAAGAGGCATTGGTCACTTGCGGACACTCCGGAGAATTTAAATCAGCGATTTTTTACATCTAAGTTGCTTCAAAGGTTTCTAGGAGCTGCGAGTGTAAGGGAGCCGAAATGCTGAATCCCATACAACTAAGTTGTGGCTGTCTCGACAGCTCTATGTTTTATAATGCAACATGAAACATTTTTCAAGTGAGGTGAGTTGCAACACACAAAAAAACAGTGGCAACGCAACTGAGCCAAAGAGACTAAAATGCAGAGAATAAATAGGATTGCCGCGCTCTGAACTCATGCAGAACATCATTCAGTCAAGCCCTGGCGATAATCATGGTGCCATTTTCGAAACCTACGGCAGTGTGCCCCGCTATCTTTTAGATTTTATTTCGTTGGTAAAGGAAAATTAGTGAGAGAGGCCCCAACGTAAAAGTGGCGTCCGCGTACGTTGGGGAAATTGAAGTCAAGTGCCTGAGGAGATACTTTTCTGTTTTAAAGTGGGAATAGCCCTTATCTTACAAATGACTGTTTTATTGCTGCGCGGTGACCGTACTTGCGGACACAACGGAGCTTGAACGCGGACAAGCAACCGAGCTGCCTTTCTAGGATGCGTGTACGGCATGTTAGTCGGAGTAGCGATAGCTTTGCGCGTCTCTGTGCGCAATCACTTTCAAAAATAACATTTCTACGTCGTCTACCTACATGGTATAATCTCGTCACAAAACAGCCCGTCCTAACAGTTCGGTTTTGTCACACTAGTGACCGCACCAGCAGTGGCGGACTCTCTATTCGACTGCAAGGAATCACCGGGGCTCTTCGATTAACCATCTCAGACTCACCGCGAATAGTCCGCGGGTAGTTCGAGGCTTCCCTGAAGTCATTTCGCCGCACAGCTTCTCAGCGAGTTCGAGACGGTAAATCGAAGAGCACCACTGTTGTGCAGAGGCCCGACGTAGTGGAAACACCTAGCCGCAAAGCTGACAAACCTATAAAAACATAGCCTGTCCGCGTAACACAGAAAAATGGTTAGTCCTGCATTGCTCTCGTGCAGCCCGTGCACCGCGGAGATACATGCATCCTAGACTGTGCCCATAATGCTTGTGTACGCCATACCCTGTTTTGCGTTTAAATGATCGCTGCAAAATCGTAATTCATGCCACATACCTTGCTCCCATCTCTGTCTGTGACTCCACGCTGCTTTCACAGCGGCACACAGCAGTATACCGGCATTTCGCCAGCAAAAAAATCTGACTGCGACAGTCGAAGTGTTGAAACGCGTACGTTCGCGCGTAGTGGTCAATCCTCGCCAGCATCAAAATGGCGGATATGGTACCTGCTGCGTTCACTAGATGGCGCTGTTAATTTCGCATATTGCTATTGATGATTTTATAAAAACTTCCTTGCCGGAATATTTTACGTACTGCGCTTTATACGCTCGTTCTGGTTGTTATTATTATTATTATTATTATTATTTGACTTGCACGCTATTACAAGTGCTCTGCATTGTAGTGTAAGTTTCTATGTTTTGTATTTAACAACTAGCAATGTTCCTAAATATTATTTTGATAATTTATCCCTTGTTCGGCCTGTATGCAATGCTTTTTTCTTGGTGACTTGTATAAAATACTGCGATACTACATGTCCTGTCTCATCCCCCCTAAATGTGGTGACCACTTACATTTGTGGATAAATGGGATAAAATGTTGTTTAAAGCTTTTCAATTTGTGTTGCGGCACTTTTTCACCTTCAACACGTTGATTTTAGTGAATATTTTCAAACAAATGCGCTACAGCATTATAAAATGGAACTTAGAAACTGTTTTCCACAGCACAAACACATTAGTCTTGATTTATTTAATTTGTGGGATTTAACGACCAAAACCACGATATGATCATGAGAGGCGTCATAGTGGAGGAGTCCAGAAAATTCCACCACCTGGGGTTTTTAACGTTCACGCAAATCTGAGCACACGGGCGTACAACATTATCGCTTTCATCAGAACTGCAGCTGGCGCAGCCGGGATTTGATCCCACGATTTGCAGGTCAGCAGCCGGGTACCTTAGCCACTAGACCACCGCGGTGGGGCTCATTCACAAAAATAATCGCTAATAAAATGAAGTAAAACAACTCAGTGTAAATATGAGGAAATCTGAGGAATTTCTATACTCCAGAAAGGGAATAAGTGGCTCTGCAGGCTGGCAGCACTGCTCCCATAGTAGGGGGCGAAGCGCTCTAAATCGCTATACACATTTCCTGAACATAGGGCTCTTCCATTGCGGAATGCATATTGTTTTCTAAAGCATTATCAATATATTGTTAACAGCATCTGGGCGCCTTACTTATGTACCGTGAAACACTGTGGCCAGTAAGGCTGCCACTGTCCACGTTGAAAATACTGGCGATTTTCGCGAAATTGATCGAGTCGTTGGCGAGTTCTAATGAGAGCAGCCCATGGCAGCCCTTGGGAGTACGTGATAGAGTTTTTTATAAAAATATTGGAGGGCACTCTGGCGCTAGTTTTTGTGGAGCTGCTGCGCACGGTGGCCCAGTGAGCATGGGAAGGACGCTTAGTACACGGATACGTCTAATCTTCGTACTTTTAGCTCTTTTCGGCTTCGTGTGGCTTGGAGCTGATTTGTCACAAAACAAAAATCAGCGAATGCTCAGCAGTTGCACTTCACTTCCTCAACGTTTTCGGCTTACTCACGCAAATCGGCTCACGCTCTTCGCAACCGTTCATTCTTATATTCGAAACAAAACCAAAACCAAGCAATAAACAAAGCCACAAGCGCGTTTTATGCCACTAGTACAAAAACTTGGCAAATCCACGAAGTACCTCTAACAGTGGCCAGAATAGGGAAGTGTGATGAACGCACCGGCTAGCGAGTAGCGCCTTTGGAGGAAACCGCCGGGTAGCTCTGGCACATGTTGCAGCAAAGTTCAGTTCAGACTGGCACAGTGGATTGACGTGTTTTTGAGCGCTCCCGATCGACTGCGCAGATAAGTGGTTTTGCATGTTTTGAGCTTGCCTTTATAATTATTAAGGCAACAGTTCAAATATTTTTAGCACTCAATACATTGTACGGCTTTTTCGGGGGTCAGTCACCAGGTATTTACTATTTTGTAAGTGTGTGTTTGTTATTTTGTTTTTGCAACCCCGTGGGGGACGTGCACGTACATTGAACACGCAAATTTTTGTAGTAGAGCTTAGACTTTCTCTTTTTCGTAAGGTAGGGTTTGTATTTTGTAATTATTCAGTGAGACAAGTCATAAGGACAATTGGTGTCATAAAGGCATTGTTAAAAAGGGTGTAAAGTGTTCAGGATGCGGGGTGAGTTTGAAAATGGATCCAAGCGCAGAAGCAAATGGAGAGTAGGCTGACGCGAAGTGTAGGCAATGTGAGGTCGAGAAAAAAATGGAGAAAACGATAGTTGCGCATAGTGAAGTGCTGATGAGAGTCACCAAGCTGGAGACTGCGTAGGTGACAGAGCAAGAAAAAACGAGGGCAATGGGAGAAAGGCTGAAGTCCGCCAAGAAAGCACTAGCCAAGGTCAACACAGAAGCGGCCGACGGAGGGAACAGTAGGGCACCGGCAACCAGAACCGCGGAGAAGAGAGAGCAGGCAACTTTGCAAAAAACAGGTTTAGCTGGTTCAATTGTCGCAAGGCCCAGCTTCAGTGAAGTAGTGGTGGGGCTGGGAGGGGACAAAGCAGCCGGCGTCACAGGTGCAAGTGACCCCCCGGTGCAGGACGCTCCAGCTGAAAAGTCGCAGCATGTGATAATCGCCGGGGATTCGAATTTAAATAGATGCGCAAAAGCAATCAAAGAGAGAGTGAGAGGAGACAAGAGAGTTGCAGTAGGGGCGTTCCCAGGACGCAATCTGGAAGCATTCATGAGGCAAGCCAGCGCAAAACACAGAACTACAGCTGATAGACGAAACCTCGTGATAATTTCAGGTGGTTTAAACGATTTCTTAAATGAAGATATGGCAGAACTAGCGACCACATTGACGAAAGGGCTCGATGACATGCGTGCCACTTCTCCTAAGGTACAGGTAGTGATATGCACGACACCGGACGTACCGGTGCGTGACGGCAACCTGCAAAGAGTGGTTGTCAACGCAAACCAAGAGATATGGCGGATGAGTCTAGAGAAAGCCTTCTAGGTGGTGGAAATAAGCAGAGAGGTGCATAGGTGGGGTGGTTTTCAACAAGACAGAATTCACTTCGATGAGCGGCTAGGTCATGAGATGGGTTCATGAGATGGCGGCTAGGTCATGACACGGCTAAGTCATGAGATATCAAAAATCAGCAATCTGCATTGATATGCTGGAAAAATTAACTACATGGACAGAATATAACCACCTCAACTTTCCAAGGCGACCCCACTGGAGCCAGTCCTGAAAGCTTGGAGTTTTAATTACTAAATTTAGATGTCATGTTCCCCCCACACTTAAACCTGCATTTACACAGAGCTGGTCAGACAATGTCACCCCTCTGCGCATTCTGCGGAGAAATAGAATCAATAGAACAATATTTTTTTGTACTGTCACCGATACGACATACTAAGAAAAAGGGTTCTAGTTATTCCATTGCTTAAAATAAGCGTTAGATAGACGGCGGAAACTGCACTGTGCTTTGGTGCCTCAGTTTTGGGACATTGGCACAGGGATGCTTTCAATGCTGTTTGCGATTATATTCAGGCATCCAAACTTATACCTTTGTGATCTTCAATGAAATAGTTATTTATTACCAAAAATTCTAAATAGTGAGGTGAAGTAAACGCAGCTGAGTGATAATCACAGCACCTGAAATCTCAAAATTTCTCAACTTGACTTTTCCATTTTTTTCATCTGCTAACTCTTTATCTGGTCTTCCTTACATCAGTCATAATTAAATACAAATTTAATACACATAGCTATAATGCCCCCAGTAAAAATACTACACTACGCCTTCTTGGCCAATCCCCCTGAGTGGATGTGAGCCATGAGTCCAGGGAAACAAACTAAATTCAGTTGTCAGCCATTGCTTACAACACCTTCCATGGCGAACCATCACTTCTTCGAGCACTTATAGGTAAATAAAGCCCCATCATTCGTAACGTCAAACTCTAGACAAAAGCAAAGTGTGGCCTACAGCATCGCGTCGTCGTCGATGGTCGAGCGCGTCAGGCTGATCGTGCTGACGTTGCACCCATCAAAGCGGATGGCACTTCGTGTTTCAATATGGGTGCGCGAGAATTTGTGCGTGGCCATGTGCTTTTTAGCGGCGAAGCTCCTTATGGCGTGGGTCTGTCCATCCCTTGTATGTATGTAGTAGTACGTAGCCACCAGTGACATATACCCGCTCTAGAGCGGGTATGCTCCTCAGGGATTGCGAGATGGGAGATGGCGATACTTGGAGTGTTCACTAGATGGACGCACGGACGGACGGAAGGACAGACTAGCAGACAGACGGACAGATGGATGGATAGACGCGCGGACGTACGGACGGATGGATGCACGAACAGACAGGCAGACAGATGGATGGACGGACGGACTAACGAATGGGCGCATGGACAGACAGACGGACGCATGGATGGATGCATGAATAGTCGCGTGGACGGACGGAAGTAAGAACGGATGAACGGACGGAAGCACAGACGGGCTACCGAACGCTTAGCCCGAATCATCGTTTCCTCCGTGGATATGCTGTGATTTTTTCAATGCATACACTATTGCATATTCTCTCCACCAGGTTTGTTTACTCTCGTACTGTGTGACGCTGGCAGGTGTTCTCGGTTGCTTTTTATTCACACCTCACCCGCACTTACAACACTCATATGGGTGCACAACACACGCATATCACAAACTATCACCAAGATTCTCACATTGCGACACCCAAGTAACACACTCACACACGCACATTCGGTAACGCTGATGCCACACCTTTTGCGGGCGGTAAATCACAGACGTGCACATTCCACCGAACACATCGCGGGATCGAATCCCGGCTGTGGCATCTGGATTTCCGATGGAGGCGGAAATGTTGTAGGCCCGTGTGCTCAGATTTGGGAGCACGTTAAAGAACCCCAGGTGGCCAAATTTCCGGAGCCCTCCACTATGGCGTCTCTCACAATCATATGGTGGTTCTAGGATGTTAAACCCCCCCTATCCATCAATCGATTCCACAGAACACACACGCGCACATTAGAATTCACCTTCACCTCACTGCACGCGAATGACCAGAACGGCAATCGCGGATAGTGGTCATCCTATAGATACGCAGAGAATAGACGCCGGTTGCTGCTTCCCGCTGCCGAACCGACACAACGCGGTGAAGCTCTGCGGCTTCAGTGGACTTCAAACGCTGCAAAAACATAAGTACCAGCATGGAATGACGGCCGACGACGATGATGCTGAGAATGAGTGGACGAAATAGCTTCTTCTTAACGAATCAAACACCTCAAAAAAACCGAATGGACGCCTGACGGTCTCGCTGAAATGACACATCGCCTCTCCGAAGGCATTGGCCTCTCGTCACGAACGGCGCCATGTTAATTTTGTCATTGGTTCATCGTGACTCTTACGCCATAATAGTAAGCGGCCTCAGTTGGGCGTGCATAGTACTAATGGACAGCAGTACACTTTACATTTTATTCTTAGCTTGTCATAGTCGGTAGCGACAATTACCCACTTGTTTCTAATATGCGAAGTCGGAAATAGTCCAAGGAGGTCCATTCCGTTTTGAGCAAAAGGCACGGTGGCCACTTCAACTGGTCGCAGTGGCGTAGCCAAGGCGGGGGGAGCGAGTTAAGGGGATCAAACCCTCCCTGAAATTTTTCGCCCAGCACCTCCCCCCCCCCCCTTGCTACTAATTCAACCTTTTTTTCGTCAGTTCCCGCTGACGTGATTTAAAAGCTAAGCGCTCCTGCTGTCGCAATATAATTTCTGGGAGCTGTTACAATGCATAAAGTCTCAAGGCTTAGTATTCTGTGAGATTAGGGGCAGGAATCTCAGTAGCGAGTGTTTTAAGTTGTCTCGGTGACGGGATTAATGTTCAAGCGGTGGTCATACTTGTACCCGCCGGAACAGATCTCGCCAGAGTTGATCACTACAATATTTTCAATAGGGAGAGGTTCGTTTTAAGGAAAATACACAGTTCCAAGGTCTGGTTGGCCACGTTCAAGCATATTACAGTGTGACGCCTCGTACTTGTGCTAAGATATAATCAACCAGGAGAATAACATTGCTATTTAACCTTCGCACGTTCTGCTAACATCTGAACACACACGCGCGCGCACGCGCAAAACAGACTATTCGGTTTATAAACCTAACTCGGTGTAATGAATTAATGAAATTTTGGGGCTAAACCAACACCACCTAGACTTTTTTCTAGGTGGTGTTGGCTAAACGCGTGTGCGTGTGAATTTGGTAGAATTTCAAAATGCTTGTGGGGGCGTCGAAAAAAAAGAAGGACGAGGACAAGAAGCAGAGCCAGCGGCAGGTCTCACCAGAGGAAAAAGAAGAGAACGAAGAGAGGCGCGTGGCGAATGCGCAGAGAGCCGAGCAAGACATATCAATATTTTCAGCTCCATGACTATCTGAATGCCTGACCGCTAGCTCGTGTAGCATTTTCATACATTCTTAACTATTTGTTTTTGCTTTGTAATAAAATTCTATTGTATATCAATGTACATTTAACTTGATTCTGCCACTCAGTTCTGGACTGATCCCCCTTTGTGGGCGAGTGCCAGTAAAGCAAAAGGCTCATCATCATCTTCAGCAGCGGAAGGACACGCCTGCCCTGCCGCGGTGGTCTAGTGGGTAAGGTACTCCACTGCTGACGCGCAGATCGCGGGATCGAATTCCGGCTGCGGCGGCTGCATTTCCGATGGAGATGGAATGGTTGTAGGCACGTGTGTTCAGATTTGGGTGCACGTTAAAGAACCCCAGGTGATTTAAATTTCCGGAACCTTCCACTACGGCGTCTCTTATAATATTATGAAGGTTTTGTGACGTTAAACCTCACATATCAATCAAGTACTGTACCTCCAACTTCCACTACAAACTCCGCAATGATACTCGTACGATTATCATTGATTGCGTCAATGCTAAGGTTAGTTTTCTAGATAAGAGTCAAGCACTTGTTCTGAAGCGAGACTCTGAATCCCTGTACTTTCCTTCTCAGTGCTACTTCATTTATTGGCTTCTTGCGTATCAGTTTCTGTCGTTTCTTCGTAAAGTCTAGGCGAACTCGAGACCGTACCATTCAGTGGTACTGCATCGTACCTTGCCAACCACTTCCACATCCTGCATGAGGCCGGAGTGTGCACTCAGTGTAAAGTCTATCTCGTTTTTATTTTGCCATTCGAGCTTCTCTATGTCCACTTACGGATCCCTCGTTTTCGGTAGAAGGTATTCCTTATCTGTAAGTTATTGAGTTCTGCGGATTCTACTAATACGTCCCCTCTAGCCTTTCTTGTACCACTGCAATAATCTCCTACTTCCTTGTCCCCAGACTGCTTCTTCCGTACCTTGGCACAGAAGTCGCCCATCAGATGTTAAACCCCATCAATTCATCGTTAACAACTATGTTTCACTGTTATTCAAAACATCTGAATCCATGAATGACTTCACACCACTTTTCTCTTTGATTGAGCTGGCGCCTATAGTCTATATTACACACACATTCAGCTGATGCCGACTGTATACGTTTTCATTAAAGAACAGAGAGAATGACTTCCGGACGGACTTGTATTTTACAGATGTTGAGAGAGCGATGCCAAACAATCTTTCATGTGTATTCGCAGCTCTCAGATACAACTTGAGGCGTCTCAGCGATGGAAAAAGCGTTCTGCTTCAGCTCTGCTCACCGGCAGAGTTTCCTGAATCTTTAGAAGATGGTACACGTTTGGGAAGAATACCTCTGGGCAATTGTAAAACCGTTTGCATCGCTGACATGCTCACCGTTTCTCGCTTCTCTTGCTTCTGTTTCGCAGCACATACTACTAACTCCCCTTGCGATGCAATCATTCTTTACATCATCAAAATGTTCATGCCTGCACGTGCGGTGAATGAAATGTTCTGCGCATGTCCTCCAAGAGCTTACATATTGTGAATGCTTCATGAAAATATACTTAGCTGTGAGTTGGCGCTCTTCCTGTCTTTTCTCGTTCTTCTTTTGGTGAACTTGCACCACGTATTTCAACTTACTATGTACCAACTAGCCGAACATAACGTACTGGTAAGTTCAGTTGGGAAATCACTTTGGCAGCGATATTTCGCACCACCCAAGCCATCCTCGTCCTGCATCAGCTGGCGTGAAGTTCACATTGGAGGAGCAATGCGCAATGCAATAGTGCACCCGAATTTCGGGCAAGGGGCCTGAAGGGACACTAAAAGCAATTATGTTGACATTGATTATTGAAGTAGTGGTCCAGAAACCTCTTAGTGCTTGTTTTGTGTCAAGGATGTGCTTAGTTTAAAATAAAATTTCGTTTTAACGGTCTGGATCGCATTAGTGCACTTTATATAAACCGCCTGAAGAAAAACAGTTAGACGTCAATGTTTCCGGTCCCAACGATGCCCGCCTTTGCTACGCGGCTGCAGACGCCAGTAGCAGCAGCGCGAAAGCAGCGGAAGTCATAGTAGTAACAACAGCCGTTGCACAATTTTCCGCCGTCTCGGAGGCCATCGTACGGCTTCCTTCGTTTAACTGCGTCCCACTAGATGGAATCACCTATTCAGCCTAACCAGCTGAAAAAACTTAACCACTCACGCCATTCCCCATAGTGACGCAGAATGGTAATGTTTTATAGCTTAGGCACTTTCGTTAATAAAGATGACGCTTATGTGGAATAGTATAGCTCCACAATAATCAACACATTTTTTTTTTCTCCAGGGGGGCTACAAGTCGACGTTATTATCACTAAGTGGGGCGGTATTGCAGTCTGCTTCTTTCAAAAAAAAATTAGAGAGACACTAAAATGCGTTACGAAGATACTCCAGTTGGAAAATAAAATTTAAAGTTGATAGAAAGAAATCCAATTGTATGACACTACTGATGTAAGAAAATGTTGTTATTGTCCAGCAGTTATCCATGCACAGGGTTCAGAGATGTCATAAACCTTAAATATGGAAGGTTTGATGGCGATAATTTCCATTTAGCGAAGCTTTTCTTAAAATAAACCATCTAAATTGCAGTTATTTCTCCTTGAGTTACCGCACAGACGAATTTTCTTTGGGCGTGCTCCAAAACGCTATGACGCTAAATCATGTGGACATCTTAGACAGGACAACGGTTTGAAACTGAGTAGCTCTCACGCCGAAGGCAGTACTGCGTAAGTTATCACTCGATTTGACGGTTTTAGAATTACCTGAATAATTAGAGTGCCCACATTATTGTGCAATATCAGGTTTGAGTTACGTAACATTCTGGAGTAACAAAGCTTTTCCTCTCATTAACTACACATTCTCTCAGAAACTCTGTTTCTAGAACATCGCTCTACCAGCCACGACATGTCACAAAACCTAACCGCAAGTTGTTAAATACCTCTTTTCTACAACCATCTCTCGCAGAAAAAATCACTAGATCGCATTGCCTTATCATGGTTAATTGCGACTGGGGTACGGTCACCTAATTTTTTACTTACTGCGGGTACATATTCTTCATGTTACCTTGACAGAGCCGAATAGACGATCCCGGTAATTTTGGCCCAACTAGAACTTCTTTGGCTTTTGCAAGAAAATCTTGGCTCACTGCGGATAAGTGATCGCAAAATTTAGGTAGCTTTGCCATAGTGTTGGCCAATAGTGGCTTGCCTCATCGTATACCTATTTGGTGGCTGGCGTAGCATATCTTCAGTGGTGTAGGATAAAGGCGTGTGAACCTTCATAATTAGAGTGCCCACATCATTTTGCTAAACGAAATTTAAGTTTATTGGTTTATCGTTCCTCGAAAAAGTGTGTGACATAGCTCGAAATATAAATTAGCGTCGATTATTGTACGGTGGCGAAGCTCCTTATGGTGGAAGGAAGAAGAACAATCCGAAGTGTGCGAACGCTTCCACTACGGCTCCTGCTTTTTTCAGCGTTTTTGCGACGCCAATTTGTGATTTCAACGTCATATTAGTGCAACGACTTCCAGAAGACACAGGGACTCTGCCGACACAATTTGGGCGCAGTGAGTGCTTGCTTCTTGTATTTTATTTCGCCTTCACTATCGTCGCTCGCCCACCGACAGCTATAACTGACGAGTGTCTTTTTTGCTCTAACGTGGCGCGTGCTTGCTCACGCACCCCGTAGCCGCACTGTCTTGCTGAGCGATGGAGTACCAAGTGACAGGGGAAGACATTGACCCTGAAGAAATCACGCCAGACCAAGGCTGGCAGACCGCCTCGTGTCGCCGAGCAAGAAATGAAGGCTCCAAACGTGTGCCGTCATATAGCGCTTTGAAACGCAACGAACACAAGCCTCGCAACAGAGAAAATGTGAAGAACAAGATCATTCGAGCAAGCCGAATGCCTCATCTACCAAAGAATGACATCCGCATTATCATTAGGCGCAGAGGGGGTCTTAACATCGCTAGGGTTGGCCCAACGACAATCGCTGAAGGCAATTTGACTTCGACAGGTGTCAGCCTATCGGAACAGCAAGCAGACACGCTCTGCCCAAACATTAAACAGAATATCTTAGTAGCAAGCACGCCGAAAAGAGAAAATGCTAATCGCTACGTGCGCGTTAAAGAAATCCGCATCGCTGACAAGACCTATGAAGTTAGTGCCTACGAAGCGGCAACACATTCTACATGCAAAGGTGTCATTCAAGGGATTCCCGTGCAAGACGGTTCGGCGAACATTGACGCGAAGATTGTCAACGACCGAAATCCACTAGCTTTGGCTGCCAAGCGTATCGGAAGTACCACTGCAGTGATCGTGGCCTTCGATGGACATCGTGTGTCCAATTTTGTGCGATACGGATCGGTGCTACTTCAATGCACACTATACCGTAGACAGATAGATATTTGCTACACCTGTGGTCGGCTAGGCCATCGAGCGGACGTGTGCCCGAGCCCTGGAGACGTTATCTGCAGAGGCTGCAGCATGCCGAACCCCGAAAAAGAACACCGCTGCACACCAACATGCAAGCTTTGCGGAGGAACCCACCTCACTGCCGACAGGAAATGTAAAGAACGCTACCACATTCCATACGTGGTGCGCCGACGACGATGGGAGCGAGCACACTCGACGCGACACAACAGTTACGATGCAATGAACGAGTTCAACGCGACCGCTGACGACGATCAGGCCTCGAAGCTTTCTACAGATGGTCGATCCGACGGCAGCCGATCCCGGTCCCGATCCCGGAGTCGTCCCAGGAACCGCACCATGCGTGTATCGAGGTCCCGGAGCCACCCTCGGACCCACTTCCGCCGCGCGCGATGTGGGACCCCAACCAGATCTATATTGCGAGGCTACTCCAGGTCTCGTTCTGGTTCACGTCACGGTTCCCGTTCAGGTTCCCGGCCCGGGTCACGCTCCGGCTCCCACTCTGGTTCCGGGCCTCATGCCGGTTCCAGGCCTCACCCCAGTCTCACCAAGGTCTCGCGTCAACGATCGCCTAGCCCATCGGCACCACCATCGCCAGGCAACGCCAGCAAGAATAAGCAGGGACCTCTCACTTGGGCGGACGCCGTCCGGAGAAAAGGAAACACTACATCGCAGGTAGGGTCGGGTTCACTCCCAGAGCATGATACACACAACAGCTCTGAGATAGCAATCTTAAAGCACGAAAATGCGATGATGAAAGAAACAATACGCAAACTCACAGTCGCAATTGCCGAACTAAAAACTGACAGACATGCACGCGCTGCTATGCCCACAACCGACAACGACGACAATGCAGTCACTCCGTTGCAGCCGCAACCCGTAGGCGCTGGTAACGACGACGGCGAGAGCGCACCCAAGAAACGCGCGGTCGCCCACGACCAGCCAGCTTTAAAGACAGGGTTAGACGACATTGATAGCACGCTATCAGCGATTAAGGAAAGCCTTCGCTTTCTTGGCGAAAGCATGGCTCTCGTGCAGTCTACTCTCGCGGTACACGGTAATCGTTTGGGCCAAGTGGAGCAATATCTTGATCACGTCGTCGCCCCTGCCGTTGCCGCGGATAAGCCGTTGTCACAACGTACAGCCGTGCCCAGTCCACCGCATCACGCGGCCCTTATGCACCCACCGGGTGCTCAGGCCAACTCCTAAATGCTTCAAGATGGCCAGGTCAATTGACGAGTTGCGAATCTGGCAATGGAACTGCAGGAGCTTCCCCCACAAGAAAGCTCTCCTGCAGCAATACCTCCGTAGCCACGAAGCCAAACCTCACATCATGCTATTACAAGAGACTGTAGTATCAACCGCCACGTTTTCCGGATACCAGTAGTTGCCCGGCCCCTCGGGAAGACGCGGTATCTCCACCCTGGTCGCTAACAAGGTTACCTGCACAGCGCACAGCCTCAATGTGCCCGAAATTGAGCACGTTATGGTCGAAATTCTCCCTGGCAACATGTCACAACAAAGCGTATACATGCTCAATGTATACAGTAGTCCCAGTCACCATAGACAAAGATTCACACGCTTGTTCCAGAAAGCTGTCCGTCTCGCGGGGCCTAACCCGCTAGTGATTGCAGGCGATTTTAACGCTGCGCATAGCGCCTGGGGCTACACGTACGATACACCCAAAGGTAACGAGCTTTGGAAAAGTGCGAATGACATGGGCCTTATTCTCATTACGGACAAGGCCTTCCCCACTTGCACTAGTACGTCCACGCAAAGAGATACTACGCCGGATGTATGCTTCGTCAAGAATATCTCCGACGCCCGCTGGTCCAACCTCGCGGTAGATCTCGGTAGTGACCACTTTATATTGGCTGTACACCTCCCCACAGTAAGCAGGAAAACCAAGTCGTACACGTGGATCGACTGGGACCTCCTTCGTAAGACCCGCGCAGAACGACCTCCTCCCAATACCCCACCGAGCCTCGAGACGTGGACGGCCCAGCTCAAAGCTGATGTAAACAAGGCAACGAAAACTATCAGCACAGACCTTCCAACCGAAAGGATGGACAGTCGTCTCGCCCGCCTACTAGAGGCTAAACAGTCTCTATCGGCCCGGTGGAAGGGCCAGCGCCTTCATCGGAGGTTACGCAAACGCATATCTCAGCTGAACAAGTTCATGATGGATCACTGCCGCATCCTTACAAAACAGCAGTGGGACGAAATTTTTATTTCGATTGATGGTCAGGTTCGAAATGGCAAAACGTGGAACTTACTCAAACACCTCCTTAATGAAACCAACGCCCGCACAAATCAGCCTCATTCGATCGTGAAGATACTTCATCAGGCTAAACGAACAGTGTCACCGGAAGATGTTGTCAAGAACCTCATGGAAAAATATCTCCCGCTTTGCACGGGCCCTGTGACCCCTCACCCTGATTACTCTGGCAGCGACAACACTAACTTAGACGCCGACTTCTCTATTGAAGATGTGCGCTGAGCTCTCCATGAGCTCAATGGCCGCTCAGCCCCTGGCCCCGATGGCATCACCAACAAGCTCCTACGCAACCTGGACGATTCTTCCGTCACTTACCTCACCGACACTATCAACGAGATATAAAAAAAAGGTGAGAAACCCGATGCTTAGAAACTAGCTCACACGGTTCTCATACCCAAACCGGGAAAGGCGCCGAGCCTAGATAACCTACGCCCCATATCTCTCACATCGTGCGTGGGCAAAGTGGCTGAGCACGTCGTCCTCAACAGGGTTGGTCGATACCTCGAAGATAACGACTACATCCCGCACCACATGATTGGCTTCCGACCAGGGTTATCCACTCAAGACGCCATGTTACTCCTAAAGCATCAAACTCTAGATGGCGGAAACACTCGGGACACTCGTGCAATACTCGGTCTTGATTTAGAAAAGGCCTTCGATACAATAACGCACTCGTCAATCTTGAAAGCGATCGCAGCCCTCAGCCTAGGTCATCGATTTTACTACTTTATCCCCTCTTTTCTCACTCGACGCAGAGCCGTCCTCCGCGTAGGAGACCTAGTGTCGGAAGAAGTGGAGCTCGGACAGCGGGGCACTCCTCAGGGATCCGTCCTCTCACCCACGCTCTTCAACCTCGTCATGATTGGGCTTTCCGAACGATTTTCAAAAATAGACGGGCTAAATCACACTATCTATGCGGATGATGTAACCATATGGTGCTCCACAGGGTCGGATGGCTTCATTGAGTCCGCCCTGCAAGAGGCTATCGACATCACCGAGTTTTACCTCAACCACACCGGTCTCAGGTGCTCACCTGCGAAGTCGGAGCTGTTGATATATTTGCCCAAACGCCGGGGTGCCAAGCCCAAAGGGTGGAAACCTCCGGCGGAACGCAATATCACCCTCCACACCAGAGATGGTCGTACTATACCCAAGGTAGACACCATCAAGGTTCTCGGCATGATCATCAAGTCCCGCGGAACCAACACCCAAACAGTACACAAGCTCAGGAGTAAGACTGAGAATGCCATACGACTCGTACGTAGAGTAGCCAACAGGCACCAAGGCCTCAAAGAAGACAACCTGCTGCGTCTCGTACACGCGTTTGTTTTCTGCCATTTTACCTACGTTGCTGCTATACACAATTGGCTACGTGCTGAGCGCGATCAACTCAATGCGCTTGTAGTGCATGATCATCATCATCATTTTCTCAATCACCGCGCCGCGCCTCTCACGCAGCAGATGCTAGCTTGAGCTGCGCGAGGATGAGAACGAGCTGACACACTTGGTGTGTCGGACGTGGACAGCCACCGCGGCTCCGCTTCAGGCGTGGAATGAAGTGGCGAATAAAGACACGACCACGTTGGCCGCCGTCTCGTCTTCCTCTCTCGCTACATTGGTGACCCGGAGAACACGCCCTTCGCTGAACGGCCCGCTGCCATGTTCCCGCAACTCTGCCCGCCAGTGCCACCGTTCCAATCGACCTACCCCAAGGTATGGTTCATGCAGCTCGATGCCGTTCTGGCGCTTAATGGCGTCACGGACCAGCTGCTGATGCACGCCATTCTTCTCGACGCCCTTCCGGTAGAGTTGCGCCATCTCGCTGCCACTTCAAGCACCAGCCCGCAGCCTTACGATGCCCTCTGCACTGCGGTGCTCGCCCGCAGCGGCAACACATACCGTCCGCTTCCGTTTACCAGCACCAGGCAGGTTTCCCCGGCGTCGCAGAGCAAGGTACGAACCGGTCCGCAGCCCTCCATTGACCGCTACCTCGGCACCCCTGCTTCGACTACTTCTACACCTGATCCGGCCGCAGAAACATCCACTCCTGCACCTGATCACGACCGCGAGGTAGAAGACTCCGCCACTGCGACTGACCTTCCCTCCGAGAGGTACATTCCCTCAGAGCCCCAGTGCAGAGCTTCATCTCACGTACCTGCTACCTGCACGTTTTCCACGAAAGCGACGGCACGCGACACCGTGACCCTTGCCGTTTCAGCGACCGCCAGCTCAGACGTCTCGGCCTCCTCCTCGCCGCAGCTGCTGGTCAGCTCCTCGACGGTGCCCCCTGCCGCTCCGCCGCCTGCCACTGGTGCCAGCAATGGCCTGCCGGGTGCCTCGCCACATTCCACTCTCACCTACCCGGCCAGCAGCCGACCACACTCGGCGTCCCCGCTCCCCGCCCCTGTCCCTGTCTCTGTTTCGTGGTCTACGACGGGCCCCAGCGCCGTGCCTTTGCGGAGCCAGAGCCTGCCCTCATCGTTGGCGTCGACACCGGCAACCACCAAAGCAACTGCCATTGTCGCCCCTCTGCCCGTGGCGCCGCAGCAGGCACCTGCGTCAAGACCCGGCGTCGCACAGGCGGTTTCGGCCAGCCCCAGTCCTCGCATCTCTGGTGCCCCCCGGCTCATCCAGCCGAAACAGCCACAGATCCTGCCCAAGCTGTCGAGCGGCTGCGCGAACACGACGACGCCTTCGGCAGCGGCGACCACCCGGTCCCAGTCTCCCCGGGCGGCCCAGCACAAGGCCACACCGCGGCCCGCGCCTGTACCGGCGCCGCAGCCTGTGACTACGGTGCAGCGCGGAGCCGCGATGGGGCTCAACACGGGGAGTCCGCTGCTCATCGGGAACCCCGCGGCAGCGCAGCCGGGCATGTTTCCGGCTGGACCTGCGCAGGGCACTTTCCTGCTGAACCAGTACATTCCGGGCCTGGGCCACAGCCCTATTCTGATACAAGACGCATCGGGGCAGACCCAGAGCTCTCTGGGACAGATACAGGGGGTCCAGCTGGCCTTGCGGCCACCCCATGCCACGGGCCTGACCCTGGGACCTCATACGGGGCCCAGGCCCCAAGGGGGACATCCAGGACCGCCTGACACCCCGACGCTTGTCATCCCACAGAACCTGGGGCCAAGGCCCAACATCTTTCTGGCACCGCCACGCATGATGTCGCCCCCCTCGTTTGCCATAGTCCCGGGACAGCCACTGACGCTGCAACAGGTGCAGGCCATGCTGCCCACGCAGACCATGCTGGCCCAGCCCACACTGGGTGCATTTCAGACAGACCAGCACCAATCCCTGGTGCAGATACCGACGTTCACCCAGCCGCAGATACTGGCGCATGACCACCATCACCACCACGTTGACAAACTGGACTTCTTAAACGGACACCTTGCGGATTGTCGTTCATGTACATAGTCTCTTTCTCTTTCTTTGTCATATACACTTCAAATCGCGCAAAGTGCTAGGGGGGGTGCCCTGTAGTGCATGATCATCATCATCATTTTCTCAATCACCGCGCCGCGCCTCTCGCGCAGCGGATGCTAGCTTGAGCTGCGCGAGGATGAGAACGAGCTGACACACTTGTGTGTCGGACGTGGACAGCCACCGCGGCTCCGCTTCAGGCGTGGAATAAAGTGGCGAAAGAAGACACGACCACGTTGGCCACCGTCTCGTCTTTCTCTCTCGCTACACGCTTATTCGCAAGATGGTCAAACGAGCCCTTGGCCTCCCTATTACCACTCCAACGTACAAACTCCTCGAGCTTGGTGTACATAACACGCTAGAAGAGATCTCCGAAGCTCAGGAACGTGTGCAATTGACCCGACTCACTACCACCAAGGCGGGCCGCCATATTCTGCGCGAGCTCGGCTTCTTCTCCTCGAGGGCCAGGGACCCCCCAGAGTTGACTCTAGTTCCCCGTGAAATCCGCGACCTTATCACGATCGCTCCCGTACCACGAAATGTACACCCCGAATACAACAGAGGCAGGCGCCTTGCGCGGGCGACTGCCATTCTCAAGCGCATAGACATGGAAGCGGACAACGTCTCGTTCGTGGACGCCGCTGCCTATCGCAACAACCAAGCCTTCGCCGCGGTCGCGGTATCATCCGCGCAGCAGACTGTTAACTCAGCCACAATCCTCACCCGAAACCCCGAAGTAGCGGAGCAAGTAGCTATAGCTATAGCTATGCTCGACAGCAAACAGGAATTTATCTACAGCGACTCCAGGCCGGCCATCAAAGGCTTCGAACGCGGAGTCATGTCCGACCAGGCGTTACGCATCCTGCGCAATGCGGACCCAAGTGCCCTGAAGCACCACACTGTCATCTGGTTCCCCGCCCATCTCGGCCAGGTGCCGGGTGCACTATCCAACCTCAACGAGATCGCCCATGATGCAGCGCGCGTACTTACCGACTGCACTGTCACAGGGCAACCTCATCTTGCTGGGTTAGATACCAATCGGGATGCACCAATTACGTACAATGAAACACAAAGCACTTTTACTTGGTACGCCGCATTTTTCCACCCCCACATCCGAAACTTAACCGACCGCAGGCATTAACCCTACGCTTATTACAGATACACACGTACCCAAACCTTGCCACGCTTCACATTCATTATCCCGATGCATACCCCAGCGACACGTGCCCATCATGTGGAGACACAGCGACACTCGAACACATGCTCTGGGAGTGTAGAACAACTCCTCGTGACTCTACCTCAAGCAAGTGGGAGAGGTCCCTCAGGAGCTCACTTCACGCCAACCAGCAATGGGCTGTCCAGCAGGCCCACGAAGCGGCCGCCAGGTACTTCCTGTCGGTCCCTACGTGGGAGACGCCCCCTACGCGCTAAGCGCGTCCTGCAGGACCGAAATGAAGTTTTTTTATTCTATTCATTCCTTATGGTCGAGGTTACTTCATTGACATTGGTGTTGTGGGCCGTAACTACCGCTGTTGCTGTTGATGATAAGGAAAAAGCACTTTCCAGAGCCGATCCCCCTGAGTGGGCAAGAGCCATAGTGGAGGCATCATCATCATCATCATCCCACGTTTCCTTTTTGTCTTCATGGCATAGCACATGCAAGCACCCCACTACACGAAATGACGATGACAATGACGCTCACTACGATGAAGAACAAGTGCCTTTGAGGCCACACTATCTCCATCTGCCGTCACGGCACAATAATGTTTGACTAGGTGTATGTCGTGACGATGACGATGATCACGATGAAGATTACAACGACAATAATAGCGGACAATCGGCTTGTGCAGTTTATCAGGTCTTGAGATGCTCTACAATGCATTTCGTACGACTACAAATAACAACGAACCCCCAGGGGAGCGTGGCCAAACCTTGTCTTTGCACCCTTCAGGGTATGTACGATATCGCAAAGCAGTGATAACGAAGGCAAAACGAAGTTGGCAACTTAGCACAGCATAAGAGTTATGACCAGCAAACATTGCATATAACTGTACCCCACTTGGCACTCAAATACAGGTGTGGACGGTCAATGTCATGGGTGATTTACGGTAACACGGAATGATCTAACTGCTTCGTCCACTCATTATTCACTTCTCACATATGCCGTAATTTTTCCCCTTTGCTTTAGTTCAGTACTCGGTAACCTGCGCCCCGTGGTCTACATATTACCCACAGACAGTGTGATGTGGTCATCGACATGCCGTTAAGACTCTCCCCCCTCCCCCCATTTTTTAGCACTACCTTCATGAAAGGCGACTGGGCAATTTTCACCTAACAAGGCATTTTCGCTGGGGACCTATCTCAATACGCGTGATTTCTATTTCGGGTTTAGGAGTGAAGCTCCTTATAGCGAGGCATGGTTGGATGTCGATCGCCGATCCATCCGGTGTACCCCGTACTGTTCCCTTAGTGTACAGTCGCTGTCTCCTAGAGATGTATTCAAACTGCAGTTAGGTGACGATATAGTATATGGAGCTGCACGCATGCTGTGTCGTCATCTCCATTTCTCGTCTCGCTTTCGAGAGGGCGCTGGCTCCTAGGCATTCGTACAATATGGCAGTTGAGTGAAAGTACACTAGATGACATTGGTGGTACAGCTCATCTCTAACTGGATGCTGCGCGGGCTCCACGGGATCTCTCATTCTGCTTGATCGTCGCCGTACGTGGAGGCGTGGGCTTGCTGGATCGTGCTTCGTTGGACGCATAAATGGCCGCACGGACGGACGAACGCACAGACACAAGGACCTACGGAAGCACAGACGGACCAATGCATGGGCGGATAAAAGCAAGGATGGGCGGACAGAAGCATAGATGGACTGACAGAAGCATGGACAGATGGACTCATGAAAGATTGGTGGGTGGACGGACGAACGCACGGACGGATGGACGAACACTTCGTCCCACTCATCATTGTTTGCTCCGTAAATATGCAGACTTTTTTAGTTACTGCCACTCCACCGAATTTTCTTCTCTTCACCTGTGAAACCTCATTTCCCCCTTTTTTCTCCAATGTTGCTGTCTGAATGCCGCTGTATAGCCTTCACGTAATACGGCTCTCCTCCTGAACCGGTTGTAACGCCTGCATTAGTTCGTGAAGTTCTATCTCCTGTCTTTTATGTTTGGGTGCTTTATATTTTTTCAAAGCTGTGCTTAGAATATACTTGGCAGCTTTCCCGCCTACGTAGAGGCATCCGGGGAAGCTGCGGCCTTTGCACGCCAAGCTCTGCTGACATTTGGATGGACATAGGTAATTAAATCTGAAAACATGCATTTCCAGCACATTCATTCTTGCGTCCAGTCACTTTGCTGAATACCTTGGCATAATTAGGTGTGCGTCAATGTCAGAACTGGTCACTGTCACTTCAGCGTGCTCAAATGCAGGTTATACAACATTATTACACTTTAAAATAACAAAACATCTTGAGCAGGAAGTTATCCTTGTGCGACAAGTTTTCTGTCACACAAAGAAAGAAAATGCAGGGGAGGGGACAGAGCATAAAGTGTCACGGGGAAATTGGGATTTGTACAATCATGGTCATCAAAAATGATTAGCACTTGAATGTGATACTGTAGACGCTCGCCAATGGAAACTCGGTTATTTCGAACTTGCAGTTGCTTCGAACGGTAGCTTTGCTCCCTGCACAGCCCTGTGTATTTCTACGGGAAAAATGTTTCGATAATTTGTAACTTGTTAGTGCTTCAACTAGAAATCTCTGCTTGTATCGCTCCTCGCAAAAGTCAAGAGAGTGTGATAAGCGTGGGATGCAAAACCAAGCTAAACCAAATTACTTAACAACAAATACACATCTCCCACTCTACGGGCAACCATGGATGGTGGGATGCAAAAGCATCGCGGGGTCGTTGTGGCCGACGGTGGCTCTTTTATACGAAAAAAACAAAACAAAACTTGCTGATATGCTGGAGAGACAACGTCCAACACAAGCCCATCCCGAATACATAGCAGGGCAGCTCGAGTAATGAATATATATATATATATATATATATATATATATATATATATATATATATATATGTATGTATAGAGAGAGAGAGAGAGATTATATCGAATGGCTGTAGGGTTGCAAGTAGTCAAGTGTATCCTCAGAACGTAGTTTATTTCTTTCGACACTTCAGCCAGAATCTGGCTTTCATACTAAAGGACACATTCAACAGAAAAAACGTAGTGAAAATAAACAATTACAAACCAACGAAAGCCTTTATTCCCTCATTCTTATTCTATCGGGGTCCGCGTGATTTCTTTCCCACTACTGTATCCTCCTTGGTGGGTTGCTCGAGGACTTTCAGGAACAACCAACCGTGTACAAGGGCATACTGTGTAGAAGCGGAGGTGGCGCCAGGACCAAGTCACCCTGAATGCCGAGTACGAGTGACGCAGAGCGCGTGATCACCACATGATAATCTTAAAGCAAACAAGTTCAATCACGATAAATTCTATGAAATTATGAGATGGACCAGCTTATGCGCTTTGGCCTTATCAAACCTAGTGCATGTCTAAATTGTTGCTGCTTTGCGTTTTCGCGAGGCACTGCCACTCGAGTCCGATGTGGGTTGGGTAGGCGATATATTTATTATTAATATTCCCATAACAAATTTTGGAGTTCTTTAACGTTATAATAACGTGGGGATTTTCCCCACAGCCTACCTCTCACAAAGATGGAACAAGAGAGAGGTAGAAGCAGTAAATTTTGTATTTCATCATAATTTTTAATTTCCGTAAAACACGCTTATATAAGTATTGGGTGTAAAAACTCAATTTTTTTATTTCTTGAGGAAAAAACTCCAAGACTGACTATAAAAACTCGGCATATGTGGACTTCATGCGACACATTTTTCATCTTCGTCTGTATGTAGCTCTTTGGCGGCCTGTGAAAGTAATGGTTCATAAAAAAATAATTAGACGCTTGTGCCATCTACAGTAGCAATAAAAAATGAAAAGGAACATTCAAGATGACACGAAAGCAAAATTGCACTGAATGTGCAGGAGTTCAGCTCATAAGGGCTTTTGTATGATGGGAAGCGACATAATTCAAACTCTCCAAAAGAACATTAGCTCAGGAGCACACAAAGTTGTTTCAGAATTTCAGAAGTCAATGCGTTAGATATGTGATAGCATCTTAGTCAAACGGAAAGATAAAATTTCAACAATGATCGTAGTTGCACTAAAAGAAAACCATTCTGAAAGCACTTTAGTTCTCTCTTGCTGAAACGAAAGGAAATGACCAGTCTATGGAAACATGAGGCAGAAAAATACTTGTCTGTTTACCGACTGAAATAACACAAAATAAGAATTCTATTTTAAAAAAAAACATTGCACATATAGAGTTGTATGAACCTCTTCCGACTGTAACATTGATAATGACGTTCGTTCACTATGCTACATTCAAATTAACATTTTAGGGTTCTATCCCAAATGTACGACGCCTTTCAGAAGAACCACCTCTTGAAAATTGATGCTCAGCACAGTCATTTGTCACAACATTGCATCGCAGACATGATGCGGAAGTTCTGAAATCAAAAGGCAACTGGCATGCTTTTAACCACCTAAATCCTCACTGCAGTTGTTGTTTGTAATAATACCTATATAGTAATTGTCATCAAATGACACGTGCTGCACCCATGATATTTTTTGTCTGTTTATCCCTCTCTTTATTATTCACAATATGTACTAATTTCCCAGAAGCATGATTCTTCTAGCAATAACTGCGTGATTATTTGTCCCCTCTATATTACCAACGACGCATCATCTACACTAACGCCTGTCCGGAACAATGTATTGAAAAATTGCGACTCTGGCTTTACTGTACCAGTTATGTTTCACTAAAATGCACATAAAGCTTGATTGTAAGAACTGGATAGCAGCGAAATTTTGATTCATATGCACTGAACTTGACGTAAGGAGCATTTTTGAAATCTTGTCAGAAAAGCAGTAATCATTTAATTTTTTTTCAAAAACACATTTTTTCGTACTTATAATGTAACGCTATCACATTGAAACACTCGGCCACCCAAGTCACGACATAAGATTTCACTTTTTTGGACACGCCTGCATGCCACACTCCGTAACACTATATTGCCACGCTGTGTTGGTGGCAGAAGACGAGAGCGAAGAAGTCAATGGCAGCTCTGGCTTAGTAAACAGTCCTCCACTTCGAGATCCTGCCTATCGTTTCCTCTCGCGACAGACTGGTGGACGTGCTGGGTACTGTACTGCAACGTCTTATGCCTGCTGGTCCTGAACCAGAAGCAACCACCGCCAGTGCACCAGGATCTGCTGATATCTATCGAAGCAGCCGCCGCCTTCAAGGACTACCACCACATTACGGCCCCTTGGCAAGTTCCGTGCGGACAATGTTTGCCACATCCGCAACCCAAACCGAGCATGACCCACTCGCTGGCGTACCCTGTGTCATCAACACGCCTCGCACACCCAACCCATCCCACGGGGATGCCGGTGAGGATGTCGAAGACTGGCTTGACCATTTCGACCGGGTCGCTGCCATCAACGACTGGGACAATCGCCGTAAGTTGAAGAACGTGTATATCTCCCTCTTAGACGCAGCAAGAGTGTGGTATGAGAACCACAAAACCTCATTCACAAGTTGGCAGGAGTTCCATCGGCAGCTTCGCGAGGCGTTCAGTAACCCCGAACGGAAAGAGAGAGCGGAGCAGGCACTCTCTTCGCGATTTCAAATGCCGAATGAGAGCGTCGCCATGTTTGTCGAAGAAATGTCGCGATTGTTTCGACGGGCTGACCCCCACATGCCAGAAGACAAGAAAGTGCGCCTGCTAATGCGAGGCGTAAAGGAGCAACTTTTTGCGGGCCTTGTGCGCAACCCTCCTACGACCGTGTCCGAGTTCATACGTGAGGCCACAATTATGGAGCGCATGCTTCGGCAGCGGGTGTCGCAGTATGAGCGTCAGACGGCCATGTCCGCTGCGTGTTCGCTTATACCAGGAGGTGATAACAGGGAGGTCCTCACAGAACTCGTACGGCAAGTTGTACGAGAAGAACTTCGGAAATTTTATGCAGCGTCCCCTCCCAGTAGCGCTGCTCTTACGGACGTCGTTCGGAACGAAATCAGGCAGTTCGTTCACTCTGCGCCACCATCGCAAGTCGAACCTCCCACGCTTTCCTACGCGGATGCCCTACGCGTCTCTACGCCACCGACGGCACATTTTGTTCATGCACCTACCGGGACCCCCAGACGCTTTCAAAGTCCAGCCCGTCGCCTGCCTTCTGAGACCGATTTTCGTCCTGGCCCGCGGAAGTCCACCGTCTGGCGTGCACCCGACAATCGTCCTTTGTGCTACCATTGTGGCGAAGTTGGACACATGTACCGCGACTGTTACTACCGACGAATAGGCCTACGCGGATTCCACCCAGATGCTCGTTGTCCACGCTATGGTGAGCGCCCACAGGAAATTGCGGATTACTTGGAGGGTAGTCATCACGCCCCTGTCCCGCCGCGACGACAGTCACGGTCACCATCACCCCGTCCGTCCACATCAACGCACCGCGCCCGACCCGCCTTTGGGTCCCCTGGTGTCAGTGGCGCAAGCCCACGCCGGGGAAACTGAAAACGGCGACCTCCGGAGGTGAGGCCGCTGTCACGCGAACAGACAAATACCCTCCGCCGCTGCCTTACGACGTGCCATTAAAGCCTGTTTGTGAAACCGCCAACAGAACGTCCACTGCCATTACTGTTTCCGTCGACTGTTATCCGGTGACTGCGCTTGTCGACACGGGAGCTGATTACTCGGTGATGAGTGCTTCATTGGCCACCCGTCTACACAAGGTGCTGACAACGTGGGACGGCCCTCAACTAATCACCGCTGGAGGACACCTCGTATCCCCAATAGGAAGGTGCACCGCCAGGCTTGAGATTTGTGCCTCGGCTTTTGTAGCATCATTCCTTGTACTGCCCAATTGTTCTCGGCCGGTCATTTTGGGCATGGATTTTCTGCAAGAGTATGGAGCGATAATTATTCTGCGTGATTTGTTCGTCAGTTTTGTTAACTGTGTTTCTCCAGATTCCGACATCGAGAACGAACATTGTGGCGTGGCCTTACGCGTAGTCGATGATTGCGTCACGTTGCCACCTCGCAGTAGTATCTTCGTGCTTGTTGAGTGTCCACGGGAGCAGTCGATTACGGGCATCGCCGAAAGTAACCTGACGTTATTGCTTGATAGGGAAGTGGCAATTGCTCGAAGCCTCATTTAACTGCGAAATGGCCAGACTATGGTTTTAGTTACGAACTTCAGTGGAGAACACAGGCATTTTGCGAAACGCACAACCATAGCTTACTTGGAGGCACTGGATGATTTGGACGCCTTCCCTTTGATTACGACGATCTCGACTGAGAACAGCTGCGATACTGACGTGACTAGTCGCCTCAACGTCAATCGCCAGTTGGAAGAACCTAAGAGGGCAAAGCTCCTCAGTCTCCTCTCATCCTTTAGTGACTGTTTTGCCACTACTTCGAAAGTCCGGCAGACTCCTTTAATCAAGCACAGAATTATCACTGAGCCCAACGTGCAACCCGTGCGCCAACATGCTTACCGCGTGTCGCAGAAGGAGCAAGATGCTATACGTCATCAAGTAAAACAAATGCTCGACGACGACGTAATTCAACCATCGACTAGTCCTTGGGCGTCACCAGTTGTTCTGGTTAAAAAGAAAGATGGTTCATTACGATTCTGCGTCGACTACCGCAAACTGAACAAGATAACGAAAAAAGACGTATATCCTCTTCCTCGTATTGATGACTCCTTGGATCGCCTGCGACACGCCCGTTACTTCTCTTCCATGGATCTCCGTAGCGGATATTGGCAGATTGAAGTAGATGAACGGGACCCAGAAAAAACAGCGTTTATTACACCGGACGGTCTCTATGAATTTAAAGTACTCCCTTTTGGCCTGTGCTCCGCTCCAGCTACGTTCCAACGAATGATGGACACAGTTTTATGTGGCTTGAAGTGGTACTCTTGTTTAGTGTATTTAGACGACGTAGTAGTATTTCTACAACTTTTGAACAGCACATTGAGCGGCTTGAGGCGGTTCTTCTGGCTATTCGCACTGCCGGCCTCTCTCTGAAACCGGAAAAGTGTTGTTTTGGATATGAGGAACTGAAATTCCTTGGCCACATTGTCAGCAGCAGTGGTGTTCGCCCCGATCCTGACAAGGCTATGGCAGTTGCTTTGTTCCCGATACCGAAAACAAAGCACGATGTACGCCGCTTTCTGGGACTTTGTGCTTATTACCGCCGCTTCGTGCCAAACTTTTCGAAAATCGCCGACCCTCTACAACAACTCGTCAAGGATGACGTCGCCTTCGTCTGGGGTCCCAAACAATCCAGCGCTTTCCGCGACCTTCAACAACGCCTACAAACGCCACCGATCCTAGGTCACTTCGACACCGAAGCAGACACAGAAGTCCGCACTGACGCGAGCAACCTTGGCCTCGGAGCTATTCTCGTGCAATATCAAGATGGCGTGGAACGCGTCATCGCCTACGCTAGCCGCACGTTGGCATCTGCGGAGAAGAACTACTCGACGACTGAAAAAGAATGTCTGGCGGTTGTATGGGCCATAACGAAATTCAGGCCCTACTTGTACGGACGCCCCTTCTGAATCGTAAGTGACCACCACTCTCTCTGCTGGCTAGCGAATCTGAAAGATCCTTCGGGCCGTCTCGCAAGATGGAGCCTTCGGTTACAAGAGTTTGATATAACGATGGTTTTCAAGTCTGGCCAGAAACACACCGACGCTGACTGTCTTTCCCGCGCACCCGTCGAGGTCGCTGAAGAAGGCAATGATGAAGAGTTCAGCTGCCTTGCTATTCTCGCATCATTAAACGTGGCTGAGCAGCAACGCGAAGACTTAGAATTGCAACCACTGATCGAATACCTTGAGGGACGTCGCCCACAACCCCCACATCAGTTCGCGCGTGATTTGTCATCTTTCTGTTTACGACAAGGCATCCTCTACAAGCGCAACTTTCACTCAACGAAAACTGTTTACCTCCTCGTCGTTCCTGCTGCTCTCCGCGATGATGTTTTGCGTGCTAGTCACGACGAGCCATCGTCAGGGCATCTTGGCTTCGCGCGTACTCTGGCGCGGATCAAGAACAAATACTACTGGCGGAAACTTACGAAAACCGTCCGGCAGTACGTCAAGACATGCACAGCCTGTCAGCGCCGCAAAACTCCAACGACGAAACCAGCCGGTCTGCTTCAGCCTTTGCGACCCCCCCACGAACCTTTTGAAAAGGTCGGGATGGATTTACTCGGCCCATTTCCGAAGTCTACGGCTGGTAACCGCTGGATTGTGGTTGCCACCGATTACTTGACCAGATACTGCGAAACACAAGCCGCCCAGCGAGCAACTGCTTCCGAGGTGGCTGACTTCTTCATCAAGAACATCGTTCTCCGCCACGGTGCTCCCGCTGTCGTCATCACAGATCGTGGTACTGCTTTTACGGCACAGTTGCTCCGACAGATCCTGTTGCTGAGCGGCACGACGCACCGAACAGCAACTGCGTACCACCCACAGACTAACGGGTTAACCGAACGTCTTAACAAAACGATTGCAGATATGCTTTCGATGTATGTCGCCAAGGATCAGAAGAATTGGGATGAAATCCTCCCGTATATAACATTTGCCTACAATACGGCTTTGAAGGAAACCACCGGCTTTGCTCCTTTTCGTCTGGTTTACGGCCGCTGACGTCACCACAATGCTTGGCACCATGCTGCAACCAACTCTGCCGGACACGATCACCCCGGACGCAGATGTATTTGTTCAGCGTGCCGAAGACGCCCGGCAGCTGGCGCGCTTTCGCATTTTATCGCGGCAAAATCAAGATGCTCTCCGGTACAACACCCACCACAGAGCAGTAATATACGAACCCGGAGACCTAGTCTGGGTTTGGACTCCTATACGTCAACGTGGACGCTCAGAAAAATTGTTATGTCGGTACTTCGGACCCTACCGAGTTCTTCATCGCCTCGGCGAAGTGAACTACGAAGTTGTCCCAGCAGACACGTCACACCGTTCTCGCAGACCCCGCTCCTCGGATGTGGTTCACGTCTCCAGGATGAAGCCGTACTATTCTCGTTGACTGCAAGACAAGAACTTTGTGATGTGACAATATCCTTCAAGACAATTGCACATTACTTTCTTGCCTCTTTATTTTTCATCTCGTCCTTTTTCTTTTCAATGGACACAGACATTTCTTACTACCTTTCGTTGTTTTTAGGAGCCATGGCATTCATTCGATGCTTCTTCTTCTTTTTGTTTCATTGGGGAGAGGGTAATGCCACGCTGTGTTGGTGGCAGAAGACGAGAGCGAAGAAGTCAATGGCAGCTCTGGCTTAGTAAACAGTCCTCCACTTCGAGTTCCTGCCTATCGTTTCCTCTCGCGACAATATCAAGTGGTGCAGGGTGGTAGTGGTTTATGATGCCTATAAGAACGCCTTAGTTCTTTTCATTACTTGACAATTTTTGCTACAGATGGCGCTGGTAATCTCTTTAGACCTTTTTTGCGATGCATGTAGGCACCCTAACAGCAATCCGTCTTTATGTCTTTAAATATTAGCAGCTTTTTGTACACTCACGTGACCCTGAACTTCACCTTCGTCACCTTGACATCAGAATTCATGCTCGGGCTACCCAAGCAGACTATGTATGTCCTTACGTCTCTACCAGATACAAATCACATATCGTTATAGTTATTGGGTGATTCTATGCTATAACTTCGGACTTTCAAGCATGAAAAAATTGCTGATAGATTTTGCAAACTTTCCCATCCAATAAAATAATCGGGGCACCCTTCTGCCTAAATCCGACTTACATTGTAGTATGCTTTTCACCGCACGTTTCTGTACCATTGAAGATACGGCAACAAAACGTGGTAACCATTTTACTCTTCTCCCATCGCACTAACAACTCTTCATCTGATAGATACAAACATTTAGAGTTTGCTCTAGTGGCGTTCATTTGTTTTTCTTAGGACAGGTCTGAACAATACCCTCAAGTTTAGGCACCACTAGTATGTAATTTGTTGCAGTTTATCAGCCCAGCTGTCCAAATATAGATTTATAATCTTGTATTCTTGAGAAAAGCGGTGCAGCAATGGCGTAGTGGTTAGAGCATCCGCCTCGCATGCAAAAGGTCTGTGGTACAGATCCCGGTGCCGCGCAGTTCCCAACCGGATAAAAAAAATACGCGTGGTGATGGAACTGCATTACGAGGACTGGGGATGCGGCCTCACCGGTAACCACCGCCGGAAACGCACTCCCTCACCAGAGAATGATTGGCCACCCTGGTGCTGTATCTGGCCACTACCTCCCAGATGCATACGTCAAATAACTCACGGCCCTCAGTCCCCAGCAGCTGCGAAGCAACTGACCACGGCGGCGGTCAGATCTGCAACACAGCAGAGGGTGCTAAGAAGCTCTGGATCCGACAGACCGCCATTGGAACCTGAACTTGGCAACGTTTGAGGCTAGAACCTTATCTAGTGAGGGAAGTCTAGCTGTACTATTGGAGGAGCTAGAGGGTGTCAGAAGGACAGATGAGGCCTATACGGTGCTACACAATGGGCACGTCCTTTGCTATCGGGGCTTGGCTGACAGAAGAGAACTGGGAGTGGGGTTTTCAATTCACAGAAACATAGCTGGACATAAAGGATTACTATAGCATTAATGAAAGGGTGGTAGGTATCGTAATAAACTGAATAAGAGATACAAGATGAATGTGGTACATGCTTACACGCCTACACCCAGCCATGATGACACTTCAGTTGAAAGCTTCTATGAAGACGTGGAATCGGCAATGAGTAAGGTAAAAACACAGTATACAATACTGATGAGAGACTTTAATGCAAAGGTAGGGAAGAAGCAGGCTGGAGACCAGGAAGTAGGAGATCATGGCATCGGTACTAGAAACGCCGGAGGAGAGGTACTAGTAGAATTCGCAGAACGCAATAAGTTACGGATTTTGAATACCTTCTACCGAAAACAAGGAAACCACAAGTGGACATGGAGGAGCCCTAATGGCGAAAATAAGAACGAAATAGACCCTATAATGAGTGCACACTCAGTCATCGTGCGGGATGTGGAAGTGCTTGGCAAGGTACGATGCAGTTACCATAGAATGGTACGGTCTCGAATTCGCCTAGACTTGAGAAAGGAACGACAGAAACTGATACGCAAGAAGCCAATCAATGAGCTAGCACTGAGAGTAATATACAAGAATTCAGAGTCTCCCTTCAGAACAGGTACTCGGCTCTTAGTGAGGAAACCAACCTCACAGATACAATGATTGATAATCTGACGAGTATCATTACGGAGTGTGCAGTGGAAGTTGGAGGCAGGGTAGTTAGACAGGACACTGGCAAGGTTTCCCAGGAAACGAAGAATCTCATTAAGAAGCGTTAAATCATGAAAGTCTCAAGTAGAACAGACAAAATAGAACTGGCAGAGCTTTCCAAGTTGATTAATAGGCGTAAAGTATCCGACGTAAGAATGTGTAACATGGAGAGAATCGAACACGCTCTGAAAAACGGAGAAAGCGTCAAGGCAGTGAAAAGGAAACTTGGGATAGGCAAAAATCGGATGTATGCACTGAGGGACAAAGAAGGCAAAATAACTACGAATATGGATAGGATAGTTAAAATAGCAGAGGAGTTTTACAGAGCCCTGCACAGTAGCCAGGACAACCCCGACCTTAATACTATAGGAACTAGCAGTGATCCAGATGACACCCCACCAGTAATTATAGAAGAAGTCAGAAAAGCTTTGGAGAGCATGCAAAGAGGCAAAGCTGCTGGTGAGGATCAGGATAACATCAGATCTGCTGAAAGATTGAAGACAGATTGTGTTAGAAAAACTAGCCACCCTGTTTACGAGGTGTCTCCTGACGGGAAGAGTACCAGAGTCTTGGAAGAACGCTAACATCATCTTAATATATAAGAAAGAAGATGGCAAGGACATGAACAATCACAGGCCAATTAGCTTTCTCTCTGTAGTATACAAGCTATTTACAAAGGTAATTGGTAACAGAGTAAAGAAAACATTAGAATTCAATCATCCAAAGAAACAAGCAGGATTTCGAACAGGCTACTTAACAATCGACCACATTCATACTATCAATCAGGTAAGTGAGAAATTCTCAGAATATAACCAACCACTATACATAGCTTTCATAGATTACGAGAAGGCGTTTGATTCAGTAGAAATATCAGCAGTCATGCAGACACTGCGGAATCAGGGCGTCGATGAAGCATTATAAACTTCCTGGAAGAAATCTACAGGAGATCAACTGCTACCATAGTGCTTCATAAAGAAAGCAACAGAATAGCAATCAAGAAGGGTGTAAGGCAGGTGGACACAATCTCCCCAATGCTATTTACCGCGTGCTTAGAGGAGGTTTTCAGAAGCCTAGAATGGGAACAGTTAGGGATAAGAGTTAATGGAGAGTACCTTAGTAACCTGTGCTACGCCGATGACATTGCATTGCTGAGTAACTCTGGGGACGAATTGCAACTCATGATTACGGAGTTAGACTAGGAGAGCAGAAAGGTGGGTCTTTAAATGAATCTGCAGAAAACGAAAGTACTGTACAACAACTCCAGAAAAGAGCAGCGCTTCGAGATAGGTAATAGTGCACTTCAAATTGTAAAAGACTATGTCTACTTAAGGCAGGTAATAACCGCGGAGCCGAACCACGAGATTGAAGTAGCTAGAAGAATAAGAATGGGGTGGAGCACATTTGGCAATCACTCTCAAATTATGACAGGTAGATTGCCACTATCCCTCAAGAGAAAGGTATATAACAGCTGCATCTTGCCGGTACTTAGCTACGGAGCAGAAACCTGGAGACTTACAAAGAGAGTTCAGCTTAAATTGAGGACGACGCAGCGAGCACTGGAAAGAAAAGTAGTAGGTGTAACCTTAAGAGACAAGAAGAGAGCAGAGTGGATTAGAGAACAAACGGGGGCTAAGGATATTATAGCTGAAATCAAGAAGAAGAAATGGACATGGGCCGGGTATGTAGCACGTAGACAGGATAACCGCTGGTCGTTAAGGGTAACTAACTGGATTCCCAGAGAAGGCAAGCGGGTTAGGGGGAGACAAAAGGTTAGGTGGACAGATGAGATTAGGAAGTTTCCGGGTAGAAATTGGCAGCAGCAAGCACAGGACCGGGTTAACTAGCGGAACATGGGAGAGGTCTTTGTCCTGCAAGGGACGTAGTCAGGCTGATGATGATGATGATGATGATGATGATGATGATGATGATGATGATTCTTGAGAATGTATTTTAAACTGGGCAGACGTTACCGTTTTTGTCAGAGGCGTACTTACAAGGATCTTCACGTGAGCCACAGACGAAAAATGTAGACACCGTCTGCGACAGTTCAACAAAAAAAGAGAGAGAGAGTGAATGACCACCCATTCATTACGCAAGAAATGGAATAAAAAATATGCACGTTCAGCACAGCAGAGAAGCGTTTTTTTAACTTCATAACGCAGCTGTCTTGCTCCTGTCGGAAGACAACCAAAAGTCAATACTTACGATGTTGAGGACACGTCTTCAATGCCAGTGACCCTTACCTAATAAAACATTTTTGCGATGATAGCTGCTCGTATTATGAAAATATTCTCCTGTATTCAATATTACCGGTGGGCGCACATATTTCAATTTTCTGGTCCCACTCAATGAACCATTTTAATAAACCACTCACCTCAACACTCACATTTCGAGAAAAACCTTTGTTATACATTCAATGTGGATACATCCAAGTCACATCGTCTTGAAGTACGAATGATTGAAAAATGTAAAGTTTATGCCGGCTTTGATTATACACGTTCCTATAAGACATAAAAACTGAACTAACCTTATTCAACCGCAAATATTTCGTTTCCAGCATAGGGCATTGGCAAAGTAACGGACAAAGTTAACCAAGAAAAACACACGCTTTAGTTTTTTCTACAAAAACAACACACCAGCACTTCCACCAGCATTTTTTTTCTTTGTTGCAGAATGGAAAATGAGCACATGCCCAAGCACTCGCACCAAAACATTCATCACAACAAGAACGACACGTTCTACCAGCACTAACACCAGCACTCAAGATTCATATCACAAGTATTGGAAACGAACGTTTTAAACACAATACATTTGAATATATAAACACACTTCGCAGCATCAAAAGCAAAACATGAACCAGCACTTGCACCAGCACTTGCACCTGCACTTTACGATTTTTACCGCCAGCACATGCTGTCTCGTGCGAACTAATGCGCGTGTAAGTAAACTGTGTTTCTCTTTGATCTGGCTTAAATTACTTACATTTCTTGATATATGCAACATGTCGGCGAGTGGAGGACGCACTCTGATGCGATACTTATAATAGTACCCCCTAAGGCCAAGTGCAGTAATGAACACTGCGATGCGTTCTTTAGGGTGGAAATGATTGAACCGCATATTGAACTGCGATGAGAATGGCATAGTGCGCCACATGCATAATAATGTGGCGAAATCGCATTGAAATTGCTCTTTTTTAATTTTTCAATAGACATGCGGTGGACGTATCACGTAAGGCTGTGAGAAATTGATGCATCGCTGCTTTGCGAGTAAGATACACCGAACATTATGCAGCATATTTAGTTGCTAATTTTTTCTGCTGAACACCTTTCAGACGTTGTAACCATTCTTATTTTTCGTACAACTCTGTAAATAATAATTTATTTTTAATCAGTATATATAAACACAAAAATAAAGTGTACGTCACCCATTTTGCGGGATCCATGCGCTGGAATGAAAAGGGCAGATACGGTATGTGACATCAATACTTCGCAAAGTTCCAGAGAAAGATCGTATCGCAGTTGTGGCCGACAGTGGCAGCACTTACAGACTTTACAGTGAAACAACTACCGACGATTAAGCAATTGAGCCACTGAACTTGAACACCACTGTATTAAAAAGCGCCAAGCCTGCGCTGAACGCGCACCACAGACACAACAAAAGCTTAAAATGGCTTTTATAGAGCCTTTCAACACCCTCGCGGAAATTACAGCAAGCACACTTGTATGGTACTCACTCCGCCATATATAATAATAATTTTTGTTGTTGTCAAGTGTTCACTATTATTATTATTGGTAATTCTTCGGAAAAGCATGGTATACGCTACAAAATTGTAAGGTTTTACATGGACTTTGTTGATTGATTGATTGATATGTGGGGTTTAACGTCCCAAAACCACTATATGATTATGAGAGACGCCGTAGTGGAGGGCTCCGGAAATTTAGACCACCTGGGGTTCTTTAACGTGCACCCAAATCTGAGCACACGGGCCTACAACATTTCCGCCTCCATCGGAAATGCAGCCGCCGCAGCCGGGATTCGAACCCGCGCCCTGCGGAACATGGACTTTGTTGATGGTGTGAGTGACGACGACAAACACTTACGCCTGAGGATTTTGTATTGGGTTGGAGCTTCTGCCAACCCACTCGTCACGCAATTCGCATTGCGGGTTGCCTGGCTGTTTCTTTACAATTCGAAAACTCTCTATTGTACATGTTAACGCGGTTCCTTATTCGACATGAAACTGGTATAAAGCCAGTTTTTTCAATAGATTTTAAAACACACGCGTCGGTTAGGGGTACTGGGTTGCCACAAACAGTGCTCGGGTTCAGTTCTCATTGAGCTCAATATATGCCACAAGGTTAGTTCTCTGTTTATTTCACGTGATAGTGGTTACGGACAGGCGTATTGGTGGTGGCGGATAACAACGACGCCAGAGTCACCCTTGTTGTGATCTCTTCCCCTCCTCTATTCCCCTCCCTTATTGATCTTTAAGTGTTCCAAACTCACTACAGCGTCGCCGTTTAGCCTGCAGATGAATCCACGCGTCACAACATTTACTGCAGATTATACAATTATCGATGATATACAGTGACAGGTCGAAAGAAAGGACCCCGTCACCGTAGATGTTTTTGTGCCGATGAGAAGGGTTATCCAAAAATACAGCCCTAAATAAGGGGTTATAAGCTCAGTGGCACAAACTAAAATATATAAGAAAAGTGGCTTTGATGGGTTACTCAAAAAAAGAAGGGGGTGGCCTTGTCGTGCAAGCGTACCAAGTAGTAGCACTAATAATACAGTCATCGCACGAATTCGAGTTGAGGATATTCCATACGTGCGAGGTGTGAACCTTGCAGCAGGTATACATGAAGCCTCAATATGTTGAGAGGTACGCCGACGCCGTTCAATGGTCTTATTTTCGACATTGTGCACTTTTACTGTCGTACTCATCTCTCGCTTTTAACAAATTACCAACCTTGCTATATTGGCATGGGGTTGCATTTTTCTTCAAGCCAGGCACGCATAAACACAAACCTTTTTGGTTTACTACTTACACTCTTTTTTTTTCAAAATGAGTGTAATATTGATTTTGACTATTTCGCCGGAACGTTTGAGAGCGGGTAAAGTATGCCCAAAGGATTATTGTCAGAGAAGATTAAGCACTCGCCATTTTGAATGCACTTCATCAAAGAGCTAGAAACATGCTAATAGCTAGAGATGGCAGGTGAGCAGCCGAACAACTTTTAAACATTCCGCTAACACCCTACGGGGTATGTTTTCTCATACGTGGCACTGACTATAATCCAATTGGGCTATGTTGACTGCGCGTAATTAAACCTTTGGTGGACAACAACCGTCATTTGCTTGTTCTACAACATGCTCCGTCATTATGTGAGTGATGTGACTGTGTCTATGTCAGGGCTTCATTTATCAGGCTTCATCTGTTGCCCTAGATACACTGTGTGCTGCATGTAGAGCGACGATTAGAAACAAAATTGATGATAACTAACAGTGAGTTTTGTTTGTTATCCACAATGTCGCTTGTAACGAAGGAAACAAGCTGTTAAATTTGCACTTGCTCCTTTTATACAGCGGTTCGTTACTCTTAAAGATGCGACATCGTGTGATGCATGTATAGGGTGACTGACCGGTGGAACGCTGGAGCGTGTTGTGGCAGCGATCGTCAGGCTTTCGCTATCTGGTCAGCGCCAGGATCCAAAGTAGCTAAGGCTGTAACTTCTCCCCCGAACACGCACACATATTACCCGAGTTTCCACTTATCACTGATCGTTATCAAAGAGCGTTTGTTCTGCACATACTTCATGGTGTTTGCAGATTGTCCACGTACAAAATAGGGACATTTAGATAAAAAATAATAGCAGGCCTGACCAAAGCGACTATTGTGCAGAAAGTAGACTCCGTAAGGGTTAATTCATTAGAACGTGCGGCTTTGTGAGTTGGTTGATACTTGATAGAAAACTATGGTTGCGCACAAACTTAAAAAAGGGCACAGGCATGAGCGCAAACTTTCGACAAACTTTACTTTTAGCGCAGTCAATAAACTTCCACATTATTTGATTTCTGCACTACACGGGGCGGCTTTCTGCTCTGCCATAGTTGAGTACATCGTACTCTAAATCGTTAACAACTCTTTCTAAACAAACTTGCACATCCACTTTGACATTGGGCTGGCGTTGCATACCTGTGAGGCCTCCGGGACGGCTGTGTGCTTTCCTAAAGTAGGGCACCGGGTACTCTAAATCGTTAAACACTTTTTCTAAACACACATACACTCCCGCGTACTCTCTTGTCAAGACGCTGAAGGGATTCATCCGTTTGGCGCGAAATCCATGATAGCACTGCTGGAGAATTGATAAAAGCAATATGTATATTGACAAGAGGGGACTTAAGCGAAATTCAATATCGGTACTCTATTATGAAAGAAGGTTTTTTCTTGACATTTTGTAAACTGCAGAGCGTGACATGTGGATCCCGTTTTACCACGTGTACAAACGAGGCATATATTGACTGCGACTATAAATATTGTTAGTCGAGTGATCGTCCATAACTTGTTCTCTTGTGCAGTTTGTGCACAACGACCTGTTTTTTTTTTTGTCCGTAAAGAGGGAAGGTGCATTTACTGTATACTCAAACGAATGTTGGAATTCTTATAGCTGGACACCGGGGACATGATACAATGAGTTATTTCTTGATACAAGGTTTGCCACTAAATTTCGAGTGAAGTTCACCAGATGATGAGTACAAGATTTCGAAAAAATTGTCCATATTTCTTCATATTTTGTTAAAAATTTCGCCACATTACATATGTGCTGTTTTTTTAGGTTAATTATAAAGGTTTATATACATTTTCATAAATATCCCCGCGCAGTACATTACCAATCGTCCTTCCTCAAATAAATTGACGTGTTTCAATGTCAGTCGCGTCAGCTGCTTCACGATGTGCGCCCACAGAAAGTACATGCGTGCTTCAGCAGCGTTTTTGAATGATATCGTCTCATTAGAAAATTTATGATGGTTTCCATTGTAGCGAATACAGAGACAATCAGTTATGACAAGACGAAGAGTACAACGTGCGTAGCTATCCTGTAAATGCAGGGAATTTAATTGAAGTGCCATAATGTGTTTGAAAATCCAATAATCTAATAACAATAACAACAAATATAAAATAAATTAAATCTTCGTACCTGTCGCAGGGCCTTTCCAGCACTTTTTTTTCTGTGCGGTCATGCTTAACCCTGTATTGCTCACGAACAATTATGCCTTCAGAAAAATTGGGAGAATATGCTGACTGTTTATGCGCTTGTACAGTTCAATAAAAAATTAGGACAAATACATTTTGAGGCGAAAACGTATTTAGTGATATTCGCAAATGCGTCTCTCATAATCAAATGGTGGTTTTGGGACGTTAAACCCCACAAATCAATCAATATTCGCAAATAATAAATGATTACTATCGTATAATATGTACCTCACTGTACCTTCTTCATTACATGTCCAATCTGCAATAGCTGCTTATCATGACACCTATAGTAGCTTTATTGAGGTATTCACTCTACCCAATATGATACTCTGGTCATAACAGGGTTAAGACTGTTTCGCTTGCGATTGACTTTGCTTCAAGAGCAGAGCGGCAGACGAGGTTTCAACAGCGACAGCTAGACGCTGTGACAAACAGCGCCACAGTTCGCGAAATTCACTCGCGCCCCGCCGCGATGGTCTGGTGGCTGAGGTACTCGGCTGCTGACCCATAAGCCCCGGGATCGAATCCCGGCTGCGGTGGCTGTATTTCCGATGGAGGCGGAAATGTTGTAAGCCCATGTGCTCAGATTTGGGTGCACGTTAATGAACCCCAGATGGGCGAAATTTATGGAGCCGTCCACTAGGGCGTCTCTCATAATCATACGATGGTTTTGGGACGTTAACCCCACATATCATTCAATGTAAACTCGCTCGTGCTAGAGCGGCTGCCCAAGAACAGAAAGTGGGGGAGCAGTGACGTGAGAAGCACGTGACTGCAGGAGCGTAGCCGAGAAGTAAGCCCACGTGCCGGTAGGAACTTGCTTTTCTAGCAGAGGACACTCTCTGCAGAGTGCTGCTTTCTTTTGGCAACATAAAACTGCTGTTCTGTGCACATTGTTGTGGTCGACAGCGCTTCTATCAAAGCAGAGAAGTTGCTCGTACGTATCATTTTGTTCTTTTGCATTTTTGTCGAATTGTGGTGGCACCAACAACGGTCCTAGCAGGGGAACGCTACAACACTCCGCACGTGTTGCTATTTCTTTTTTCTTTACCACTCTGACACAACGCCATCGCAGTTTTTTTTTCTTTTTTTTTTTTGAATGGCCACGTGACAACAGATGCCACCACATCTTCACTGGAATGTAGGCAAAAATGGCCAAGCTCCTTCGCCAACCCACAATATCGTCGACTGGTCAGCTTGAATTCCATCTCATGTTGAAAACGATGCACCACCACTTTGCGGACTTCGAGAAAAAAAGCCCCTGACATCCCTGACTCTTTATTTCGCTTTTGCCGGACCGCGTCGATGAGCGTGCAACAACAATTGCATGGCAAATAGATAAACAGAAATAAGCGTGACTTCTGAAGTTCTTTGTTCGCACTGCGATACACTATCCGTTTTCGTAATTTAGTGTTTGAATGTGCAAAAATCGAGCACCGAAGTAGAAGATTAGTGCAACTGTGTCGAAGCACACTAGAACAAGTGAAATTAGAGGAAGGAAACCCACAGGATGAATGTTTTTCTCAAGAACCATCGCGGCGCATGTGAAACCATCCCGCGTCTTCGTGATGTGCTGCCGCTTATCGCTTTGACTGCCACCGCTCAGTCGCTTGTCTGTGAAACGTGCATTGTGGTACACATTCGACCCAGTGCTGTTTCTGAGCTTTCTGAAAACCGCCTAAAGAAACCCGTTTCTTGACAAGTGGCTTGATAAAGGCTTGATAACAAATCTAACAAAAAAGTGGCTTGATAACAAATATAAACTCTGCAGACCAAATTACGAGGCACTACAGCAGTGAAGAAATTGACAATCTTTTCAGGACAGTTAGAGCGGTGGTCGAAACATGCAGCTTGTCACATAACCCCTTCAGAAGCGAACATTATAGTAACCAATAGCTTCTAAAGCACCTAAATAGCTTAAGTCTAGCCCGTACCACCTGGCGGGAGGCGTAGCAGTTTCCTGACCTAAATTTTGCTGTGAGGATTCTAGCGGACGCACCAGAATGCCAGTTACTCCAGAATTCGGGTCAATTGAGGAGATACAAAAGATAAACAGGACAGACGTATTTAATTGTGCATGCAGTGTACCTTTACTAGTGCGTCTCGAACTAAAAAAAAGATAGAAAAAATGTCGCCCGTTTATTTTGAAGACACTCTGTATAGAATGCAAAACTCAGTGAAGACCTTAGCCCAAACATACCAAAGGTTCCTCTTGTCACCTCTCATAATTTTAGGCCGTCACGGGCGTTTCAATTTCGCCAATTCGGCGGAAAGCAACAATGAATGGCAACCGCACTTGACGCGCACATCAGCAGCCTCTACACAAGAAGTACACAATTGAAATCACGCCCACAATGTTATTATGAACAGTATGCGTTTAAAACGCTATCTCTCGGCTCATATCCAAACTGCTATAGCTTCAAAGCATGCGTATAAACTAAGCGAACAGGCACGTTCTCGTGTTACATTTCATGATAAGTGTACATGTGGATCAGCAACTATGGCACTCACTTAGCGTGACTTCCGATTTTATGCTCTGTACGGGGGCGCTCGCGTCGGCAGCCGCAACACTGTCGTTCAGGTTCGCCCATGCAGAGCGCGGTTCTCGGCGCAGGCCACCCCCGAAGAGCAGGCCCAGGGCGATGATGACGAAAGAGAGCGCCACGCCGACCACGCACAGGGCGGCCGTGATGCGACGGTGCCAGCGCTGACTGCAGCTGCTCTCGCAATGCGTCTGCGAGCTGTCAACGTTAACGCGGATGCCACGTCACTGCACTAGCAAGCGTGACACACAGGTGTGTAGAAACTATAGCACCAGTGAGTACTAGGGCATGCTGCCGGGCTAGTTGGTTGGGGTTCATCATTCATATAGCTGGCTTTAGCGCACCACGAAGAGGACGCAGAAGAGATGTGCGTGTCACTCTTTTGCGTTGTTTTCGTAGTGTGGTATAGCCATAAGAATGATAAATCATGGCGATTATTCGTGCAGCGTATTACTAAAAATAAAAACAAACTTCAATACACAAATGACAAGGTACGACGTTTTGTAGGCACGATTCGGCAGGCACAAATTGAGAAAGTGGGAAGAAAAACTGATTAGTACCAAACACAAAGAGGAAGAGGGCGTGGCCGAGCGCCACATAACGCGAATGATGGACTGCATTTCGTTTTCTTAAAGCATAGCGATGAACTGTTGGTGCACTTGGATACTGGTGACGTATCCACAAACCTTCGAAAAATTGCTAATTAGTGGTGTCACTGTGGTTCGCATTATTTCACAATTATTGAACGTATACCTTCCGTCGCAATGCGGTACAAGTTAAATGCAATAGTACACGCGTATAGGTGCACGTTTTTTGTTGCTAAAATGCGCAAAGTCGGTTCTCAATCCACCACTATGCGTTATATTCTGAACTGAGATGTTATTCGAAATGCGGGGTACCTTGACTGCACGTAACTGAATGAATGTTTTTTGGAAGCCCGGCTTTGAGAACTTTCGTAGAATTCTGAACACCAACAGGATTTGGCCTGTATATATCTTTAGTTTTATATTCATGCGTTTCCGTTCTTTTGGGCTGCCCTCTTTGAGGGCTCGTCGAGAATGAGTGTCACTTTCTTTTTGGAGTGTCGAGAAATCCTAGCAAAGGCCTTTTCGTGAGTACAGCCACGGCCACGTTTTTGTAGAGCGCTCAAGCAGCCGGTTTTTTTCTCTGTGGTTTGCAACCTTGAGGCAGTTTCGGGATCTCAGGTGGCGTATCAGGAGCACGCACAGCCTAGTTGTCAGGTTGACCACGTCAGAGCCTGATACGGCCTCAAAGTTTTGCCCCACAGAGAAACAAACGGCTGTTCGCGTGCTCTACACAGACGGGGTCGCGGCTGTACATGACCTGTCTTATGGCCTAGTTACGGTCTTGAAAACATATCACTTGCTTAGTCAGTTGTGTTTGGTCTGAAAAGTGCTCTTTCTCAGTTATATTGGATTGTAAATGGCAACGTGAAAGCAAGCTGACACTCTCTATTCAGAAGTGTTATGAAAAACCTTCCCAGAAAGACAGTTATGCCGACTTGCTAGAACAGCCAGCTTGCTGCTTAGAAAATCTTCTAATGAGTGGACATCTCTCCTCAGATGCAAAGACCAGCTCATCGAGTGTGACACCAAGCTCACCAACAGCGTATTCAGGTGAACGAATTAGTTTTATCATTTGACGTAATTTCGGTATAATCAGTCAATAATTTATTCATTTTACTGAATACGGAGTGTACGTAGGTTCTGCTGCTAGTTATGCATAGCAGTACACCAGCTCCTCCTTTAATCGAATCAGTGGTTCTTGACTTTTCCTTTAGCCCTCAATTTCACTTACGCTATATTGTCTACAATACCATGCTGTTACGCATCTCCATTGCACAATAATATCCGGCTGGTTGGTCGCTGTGATTTTCAATGAATTGAGCAATAGGCAAGACAACACCATGCTGCCTGGATATCTATATTTTGAGCATCATCATTTTTAGTAAAATTTAGTTGGTTTCCCGACGTCCATCATTTCAGAGTTTTCAAAAGTGATGTTAACTGCAGGTAGCACAATAAATAATTCTACTGCGCACGTTGGCGAATAATAAAAAATTATAAGGCTGCTACAATTTTTCGGTGCCATTTAAAGGGTAACACTGGTGCATTTTCGACCATACTGAAATTATTGCTGCTTTCAAATAGTATTTACAGTCCTGGGAAAGCTAGAGTGAATAGGTTTGCCCAGGCACTCGTCAGTAGTAGTAATTAGACAAAAAACAACGAGTTACAACATAAAACAAAACAAGGAGCTGCTCCGGCATGCGTGGTGGGTATCGGATGCCTTCATAGGAATGTGTTGCCGTTGACGTAACAAGATTCGCAACACCTTTCCACGGCTGGCCAGGATGTAAACATACCTTCCGTGTCTCTTCCGACGTGCGAAAATCAAGTTTGCTATGTACATCCAACGCCGAGTCAAACTGTGCTAGCTCGTCTGAATTAAACAATGACAAGCTCAGCGATAATTGCGGCTACTGCATGGGTGCAAAAGCATTCCTTTTTGATTTCAACCCGCCAGCGCGTGAAGCATCTGACAGGCCCCAAATCGATTTCCTCGTTGCTCTTAATTGTAAGACCCGACGTCAACGACGACTAAAACGTTGTACGCACGTGACAAAACTGCTGTCATCGCCTCGTATAGGAAAGTGCACACTGCATTCGTCTGCTGAACAAGGTGGGGTTTTTGAAAAAAGAAAAGTCACACAATTCTGCAAAGGCGAAGCAAGGAATGCGATAGCAACAAATAGGAAGGTCGCGCGCAGAATGGAAAGCAGATCGAAACATGACCCGCGTTTTCACGCACAAATGACGCATGAAGCATACTCACAGGTACAGACAGATACAAGCGAATAAGCGTGTCAGTTCTAACATCGATGTGTCTGAAAAGCGCGCTAGTTTTGTAAACGGAGGCTTCAATGAATGCAGTGACCTTTGTTCACACGGTAATTACAAAAAAGTCGTTCCAGGTAAAGCACGAAACCAGCCAAGACGTGCGATCCTCTCCTCCTCCCCACCACGAGATAAGGGCACGCGAAGGAGCGTCGCTTCACTTCCCTAAGCGAGGCAAAGTACACGTGGAGATTAGAGCGCGCACTGCTGTGCGATGCAGTGACGTGCGCTCATTGAACGATCTTGCTGGTAATGCTGAAAACAGGTTCATTCTCCCGAGATACCAGTTAGCAGCGGTAAATGGTAGATATAAATAGCTCACCATTTCAACGTTGAAAGACGTGCTCCTTGGTGGCTCAGTGCTCAACGCCTCACGCTCACGATTGAGAGGAGTTTTTTTTTTTAGGGGGGGGCAATTTTTTCTCTCTCGCATTTTCATATATATAGGTACGTATAAGTATAGGGTGAGTGACGGCGACGCCGACACTCGCGGCAAAATCCAGCCGAGAGTGTCAATATATTTGAAATCGCAATGAAAGAGCAAGCCCTTAAGTCACATACACAGGGTGACCCGCGTTTACAAGTGTGATTTCAGAATCAGCTAGTAATTTTAAAATTTGTTTTCTCAAAAAACTAAATGAGTTATGGTCGTATATTTTGGCACATATAAACACAGCCCCGACAAGAACGCGATTTCAAAGTTTTATTGAAATCAGTTAATATCCAAATAACGTCAGACTTCCTGTTGCAAAATTGGAACGGGAGCATACTCACGTGCTGTATATACCGCACCGCTGTAAAGGACAACCGGGACAGTGCTGTACGCCATGAGCGCCGCTAGAGGTGCCTGAAAGTGTTCTATTCTCCGCCACATGTGCTGGCTATGCTCCCGGGTTGTAGCCGTGATCCTCTTTTCTGTAAATGCACGGAGTCTCAATAATCTGGCTCCTGCTTTGAGATATCGATCATTTGCATTATCTTACAATTATCATATATTCCAATTTTCTTTCATCTTGTGATATCAAACCATTATTCTATAAAGGGTACCTAGATGATATATTCATAATTTGGACGCATTCGGAATACGAGCCCCTCAAATTCATACAGGCATTCAACCATGTACACTACAGCATTTTTTACACACTCCTACTCTAACACTGAAGTAAACTTTCTTGATGTACTCATTCGAGTGGACGATGGTGCGTTGATAACTAGCGTATACAGAAAACCTACGCACAGGCAACATTACCTGCACTTCAAAAGCTGCCAACCACGACATTGCAAGACCAGCATTCCCTATTCCCAAGCACACAAATTCCGACAAATCTGCTCCCGCACCAAGGATTTCCACAAAAACAGCACACATATGCGCGAAGTACTCCTTAATCAAGAATACCCACCCGCTATCATTGATGACGCCATGAAAAAAGCTGAAAATCTGGACCGCCAGATTCTTCTCAACCACCAGAAAAACGCCGACCAACACCGCAACAAAACCTTGCTATTCTTTTTCACGAGCAACACACCCAACATAAACAAGGTCCTAAAAAAACACTTTCACATATTCGAACAGAGCTTGCGACTATCCAAAATTTTCATTTCTCCTCCTTTTGTGGTATGCAGACGGCCGAAAAATATAAAGGATCATTTATTAAATTCAAAGATAGGCGTGAAATCTCAAATTGGGTGTCACCCTTGCGGAAAAGGCAGATGCAAAGTATGCAAACACATGCGGACAACGACAGTGGCGAAAAGCACCCACTCGGATTTTAAGCACAGGATAACAGGCGCACTAGACTGTGACTCAGACAACGTCATATACTTCCTGAAATGTGGGGTATGTAACAAGCAATACGTGGAACAGACAGACACTCCGTTTAGAATTAGATTTAACAACCATCGGGCACATGTACGATCCCTGCCAGGCCTTCCACTTTCAAAACAGAGCACATTAAAAGACCACAGCTTTGATGACATCAGGGTTACACTATTAGAAAACAGCTTTCAAACAATCAGAGAACGGGAACAACAGGAATCTTATTTTATCTACAAATTTAACACAATAAAATACGGAATAAATGAACACCCAGGCACTCTGTCAGCGTTACGACCGCTAAAAGACGCAAACGCTTCTCTCTAATCAATCCGTTCTCATTAGGACAATACTATAACCCGCTAACAAAGCTTTTAGCCTATGCATCTGACAACATAGAAATGGTTCGCCATATCAAGCACAGCCGGAATGCACAGATAAGTGGTCCCGGATGCTGTACAGTACCCCCCTTTTCTTTTCTTGTTTCTAGTTTTCTTCTTTATTTTTTAACGCACATTCTGTTCCTGCACTGACAAGAAGCTGACAGCTATGTGGTTTCGTTAACTTCTAACGCACATTCTGTTTCTTCACTGACATGGAGCCATTGCATATAATGAATATTGATGGCGGCACCTCAATCACCGGCTTTTTCATTCCTTCCGACGTCACCAGCACGCACTCGAAGCGCTTAAGCTCTCCCTATTAACTTGTCTTAAACTTCAAAGAGGAATGAGTCGCCAGTGGACTACCCGGAAAGGTGAAATACAAGATCGGCGGCACACTGCCCACTTGGAAAAGTGTGGGTGCGGGGGAGGTATTGTTAACAACGATGCCATTGCTCATCTACCTCTGCCCTACTCTGTTGAGATGCTGCCCCTTTCTAATTACGCCGTGTCGGTCTTGCTTCTTCTCCTAAATTTTCTATATTTATTTAACGTTTCTTCTCACGTTTCGCTGTTTCTTTTTTTTTCTTTTCTTTTGACCCCTTCCCTCCTGTCTCGACAGGCTATAAGAAGACACCGATCATCTGTAAATATTATTATGCCTTGAAAATGACGGGGCTCCCATCGAAACGTTGGCAGAATAAACAGTTATGTGAAAGCGCATCTACTTTCATATATATATATATATATATATATATATATATATGACTTTGACGAAGACTGGTCCACCAGCTGAAAACGTTTAGTAAAGACGCTTCCGGGAAAGTTTCGTCGTCTCTTTCTTGCATACAATATGTCGGGTCCAGCGTGAATGACGTTCAAAGAATGTGGTATATATATATATATATATATATATATATAGAGAGAGAGAGAGTTTGCATGACCCTGCACTGCGTCATGCAAACACTGCGGAATCAGGGCGTAGATGAAGTATATATAAACATTCTGGAAGAAATCTACAGGGGATCAACTGCTACCATAGTGCTTCATAAAGAAAGCAACAGAATACCAATCAAGAAGGGTGTAAGGCAGGGGGACACAATTTCCCCAATGCTATTTACCGCGTGCTTACAGGAGGTTTTCAGAAGCCTAGAATGGGAACAGTTAGGGATAAGAGTCAATGGAGAATGCCTTAGTAACCTGCGCTTCGCCGATGACATTGCATTGCTGAGTAACTCGGGGGACGAATTGCAACTCATGATTACGGAGTTAGACAAGGAGAGCAGAAAGGTGGGTCTTAAAATTAATCTGCAGAAAACGAAAGTAATGTACAACAACCTCGGCAAGGAGCAGCGCTTCGAGATAGGTAACAGTGCACTTGAAGTTGTAAAAGACTATGTCTACTTAGGGCAGGTAATAACCGCAGAACCGAACCACGAGATTGAAGTAACTAGAAGAATAAGAATGGGGTGGAGCACATTCGGCAAGCACTCTCAAATTATGACAGGTAGATTGCCACTATCCCTCAAGAGGAAGGTATATAACAGCTGTATCTTGCCGGTACTTAGCTACGGAGCAGAAACCTGGAGACTTACAAAGAGAGTTCAGCTTAAATTGAGGACGACGCAGCGAGCAATGGAAAGAAAAATGGTAGGTGTAACCTTAAGAGACAAGAAGAGAGCAGAGTGGATTAGGGAACAAACGGGGGTTAAGGATATCATAGCTGAAATCAAGAAAAAGAAATGGACATGGGCAGGGCATGTAGCGCGTAGACAGGATAACCGCTGGTCATTAAGGGTAACTGACTGGATTCCCAGAGAAGGGAAGCGGGTTAGGGGGAGACAGAAGGTTAGGTGGGCAGATGAGATTAAGAAGTTTGCGGGTATAAATTGGCAGCACCAAGCACAGGACCGGGTTAACTGGCGGAACATGGGAGAGGCCTTTGTCCTGCAGTGGACGTAGTCAGGCTGATGATGATGATGATGATATATAGAGAGAGAGAGAGAGAGAGAGAGAGAGGAAAGAAGTATATACCTAAGGGCTCGTTTTTTCGTGTTTTTAACACAATATTACTGAGATATAACAGGCAGTAATGCCAAGGAATGTACAGGGGTAGTTATTAAAACCAATGAAATGTAAATAAGAAGAAAGAAAAGTGGATGAAAAAATTACCAACTGTGAGCAGATATATATATATATATATATATATATATATATATATATATATATATATATATATATATATATATATATATATATATATATATATATATATATATATATGGCTGACATTTTGACGGAAGCCCCGTTTTTTTCGTGGCCCAATAAGATTTACACATTTTCCATGTCTTCCTATAGCTTGTAGAGACAGCAAGGAGAGGTCAGAAGAGAAGTATGAGCAACAACAAAAAGGGGAGAGAAAGAAGACAGTGAGGGGAAACACGTTAAAAATAATAAGAAAATTTAGGAGAAGAAGCAAGAGAGACACGACGGGATTAGGAAGGGACAGCACCTCAATAGAGTAAAGTGAACGTAAACGAGCAACGCCATCATTGCCAACAATACCTCCCACGCACACACTCCTCACCCAAGTGGACAGTGTGACCGCCGTTATTTATTCCACGTTCCGGTGCAATGCGCTGGCGGCTTGTCCCCATTTTAGAGAAAAGATAAAGATGCAAGGAAAGGCAGGGAGGTTAACCAGATGCACGTCCGATTTGCCACCCTGCACTGCGCAAATTATGAAGTGGAGCAAAGTAATTGGAGAGAAAGAAGAAAGGTACACAAAACCACGAGCACAATCAGGGGAGCCCACGCAGTCTACAGTGGTTGCTCAAATTTACGACAAATTAGTGGGGAACACTTAAGCGCTTTCAGTGCCGGTTAATGGCATCGGAAGATATGAAAACCTGGTAATTGTGACGCAGCCATCGATATTCACTACATGCATTCGCTCCCGTCAGTGAAGGAAAAGGAAAGGCGCGTTAAATAAAAAAAAACTGGAGGGGACTGTACGACATGCAGGATCATTTATCTGTGCGTTCCGCCTGTGCTTGAAGAGGCAAACCATTTTTATATTGTCAGATGCATACGCTAAAAGATTTGTTAGAGGGTAATAAGATTGTCGCATTGGTAGGCTAGGAGCAAAAGACTGATTTGAGAGAAGCGTTTGCGTCTTTCAATGATCGTAACGCTGACAGAGTGCCTGGGTGTTCATTTATTCCGTTTTTATCGTATTAAATTTGTATATAAAGTAGGATTCCCGTTGCTACCGTTCTCTGATTATTCAAAATTTTTTTTCTCTGATTCCATCAAAGCTGTTGTATTTGAATGTTTTCGAAACACATCTTGAAAGTTCAAAGCCTGGCGAGGAACGTATATTTGCCCGATGGCTGTTGAACTGATTTCTAAACGGCGTGTCTGTCTGGCCCACGTATTAAATGCTCCATACGTCACATTCCAGATGATATATGACGTTCTCTGAGTCGCAGTCTAGTGCACCACTTATCGAGTGGGTGTTTTCCGCCACTGTCTTTGTCTGCGTGAGTTTGCATACTTTGCATCAGCTTTTTCCGCAAGGGCGACACCTTGTTTGCGGTTTTAGGCCTATTTTTGAATTTATTGAATGATCCTTGATACTTTTTGGCCGCCTGTATAACAAGCAAGAAGGAGAAGTGAACATTTTTTTTGTAGTCACACGCTCTGTTCCAATGTGTTAAAGTGTTTTCTTAGGACCATATTTATGTTCGGAAGGTTGCTCGTGAAATTTAATGGCGAACTTCAGTTGCGGCGTTGGTTGGTAACTTTCTGGTGGCTTAGTAGAGTCTGGCGGTCCTGATTTTCCGCTTATTTTATGGCGTCTCTATGATAGCTGGTGGGTAGTTTTGATGAAGGACTTCTTCGTGCATATGTGTGCTGTTTTTGCGGAAGTCCTCAGTGTGGGAGCAGATTCGTCGGAATCTGTGCGCTTAGATAGATAGATAGATAGATAGATAGATAGATAGATAGATAGATAGATAGATAGATAGATAGATAGATAGATAGATAGATAATAGATAGATAGATAGATAGATAGATAGATAGATAGATAGATAGATAGATAGATAGATAGATAGATAGATAGATAGATAGATAGATAGATAGATAGATAGATAGATAGATAGATAGATAGATAGATAGATAGATAGATAGATAGATAGATAGATAGATAGATAGATAGATAGATAGATAGACATTTTATTTTAATGATCAAATATGTGAGGCTGCTGTACTGATTGCCTTGTTACTTTCGGTGTCGAGTTACTACTACAGTTTAATAAGTAATCATCATATATACATACAAATAAAACATACAGCTAGCAACAGACCACTTTTAATGAGGAAAATGCGTTCAATGTCAACACAGAGAGAGAAACTTCAATTAAAAGATAGGGGGATCTTGGAGCTTCTAAGGCTGGTCCTCCAGATCTTGGAGCTTTTGTGGCCTCCCAACCGTTACACAATTTGGCTTGTCGAATGACTGGTGGTAATCACGCAATACACTTTTGTCACTCTACAGTACACTGATTAACGCGACGTTTTACCTTACATGACCTTTGTAGGCGGGTCTGCTCGCAAATGATTTTTCAGCTCCAGCGTGGCTTTCCGGTATAATAGTACTCGTCTGCCACGCATGTCACTTGTTGTTTAGGTATGACTGAAAGAGTCGTAATGGTTTGTGTGCGCCGTGCATCATCAGTTTTTCTTTCGTGCTTGTACTGTGATAATGAATATGCCGAATTACGCATTACTTCCTTTATTTATGAAAAAGTGTACAGAATAAATTCTTAAACACTACAACATAATATTTCTACTCTAAACTACTGTCACGAAGTGCATAACCAAAAGGTAATTAACGCTTCTTAGTAAGGTAGTCTTGCAAATATTTTTCTACTTAGAGCGAATTATTTCCACCTCGACATAGAGTACGTGGAGAAAACAACTGGGGTGTGACTGTAATAAAATGTTTAGAAATATCTACATTTTTAAACAAACATCTTGTTAAAGGGTATGGCCTCTACTCTTCTGTAGTGGTCAACTCCTATGACGTGGCCAATTCCTTTATGTACCATGCCGTAGTTACTCCACACGACTACATTCTTTTTGAATTCTGAGATGGCTTTCTCGGTATTTGGTTCTATAAATTAAGAAAGGTAGGAATCAATGATGAACTGCAGCCTCCACTATTTCAACTTATGAATTTACGACCTGACGCATATGCGGACGAAAATAAAGCCTGGGCCCTTCGTACGCCGAAAAAGACTGCTACATCTACAATAAAGTTTTGGTGAACCTGACGTTTATTTTCGCTTGAACTTCCAATGGGAATATATGAGAAGCAGACACAAAATAGGTGTAGAAAGCAAAGGGACATGAAAGTTTACTGCGAGAAAAATTGGCTCTCAAAAATTCACTGCGCAAACTAAACATATACTATGAGTACTACCGTATGCTATCGTCCACAGAAAAGATTTAAAAAATGCCACCATTCGCATTTTAATTTCGAGGAAATTCTCGTTGCTTTTGTTGTTTATGTATGCATTTCATTTCCTGTATGATATGTCAGCTCTCACCGTTGATTCCGCGCAAAAAGATGCTATCCGTGGCAACCTACTTGTGGCACCACTTCACGATTGTTTGGTGGGGCACCTACTGTAACCGGCCTATAAATTATACTGGCTAGATATGTGAGAGTGCCTTATTAGGACAGTATTCAGTCAGTGTCATGACGCTTATCTATATGCAGTGCAGGTCTTTCGTTCCAGCATCCAGTAAAAACTGTCCAAACACGATGTCTGGGTAGAGCCTGTTCCGTCCCAAAAATATCAAACCGGGTCCACAGAAAGTCATTATTTGTTGACCGTTTTATCGATTGCAATGTTGGCAAAAAGGAACTGTTATCTGTTTTTGCAAGGCGCTGTTCATAAGGGCCATTTAGCAAAAAGTGGCTCAAACTAGGCCCTCCGTGAGGCCGCGTACTAGAGTGAATCCCTTACAAAGATAGTACAGAAATAACAGAATTGCGTGGAACCTTCGCTAAACAACGCTGTTTTATAACAATTACAGATGAAGTAGGCCTCACTGTTAAAGGCCTACTGCGAATGTCACTCAGCAAAGGTGGATGGTTGGAGGATTTATATTACAATGTATATCCAGTAATTCCATCCAACTTACGTGGAGCCGTGGCGCAGTGAATCCGAGCAGTGAGTCGCCGACATGGTAACACCCAAAGGTTCCGGATCTTGCTGTGCTGGACACATCAAAAGCTGTGGCACATGTCCACTTGCGGAAATGGGCTACCATTAGGCTATTGCTTACTTTAAAATAGAACTCTTCTCTATTGATAAGAAAGGAAAGTGCGCGTGAATGTTATAAGAGCCAATACTAAAATAAGTTCAACGTCAAGAGATTCAGTTTTTCCTTGCTGCATGCGGTAAGCATAAGTACGTCCAAAATTTCTGTTAATTCATTAGGTTCAGTTGAGCCACTCAGGCAAGAAAATTGTTGTTCAAAACCTTTCATATGGTTTTATTCGTCAAGACAGTTTCAAACCTTATGCAAGAGTCTAAAACGGCACATCATAGTGTGTAATTGCAACATCAACAAAACTAGTTCATGCGTGGACACGCGAGCTCATCACAATAAATGTCTGAGCAGTGTGCTAAATAAGTATGTATTTCTGTCGTTCATAACAAGGTTTGCAGTTTTTGGCACCTGTTCTCAAAAAACCGTCCACATTCGGCATAAAAGTATGTAATACCATGAAGATAGGTATCACCCAGTAATGACACAAACTAGATAGTACCAATAAGGTTTATAAGCAAGGCTAGTAGAATAAAGCAATCATAAATAATAATAAATGCTGACAGCAGAAGTGAAAATTCCCGATTTCACAATTTTTGTGATAGCCTTACAAATATACCAGTCATCTCAGGTGCGTTCTATTGTGAATACGGTAAGACTTTACAGAATCCATCGTAGACACAGCCCGTGCGATCGGCGTCAACAGTTATGCGCCAACATTTAAATGACTACTGCATATTGCCCTCACCAACCAGATGAATTCAGCGACTGTAATATGAGGGATTTCGACCAGGAAGCATCCGAGGGGGAAAAACACGTCTCCCAAAGAAAGAATCGAACCAAGCGCAGGAGGTTCTGTTTTGTGGGGGAAAGAAGAAAACTACCATCAAAACTAATCGGTTTCTTTGGGTCTATAGCTCCTTGACCGATACCCCAGCTTGGGTGTGTGACACTGTCCAAGGTTATACTCTACCACTACAAGTGCACTGTTTGTGCACTTCGAGTTCACTTAAGACTCACTCTCCGATTTTGGCCGATCCTTTTTAAGATGTCTTGAGCCGTGGGAGGCCTCTGTCAGGGGGAAACTCACTATGTATAACCCTGTGTATTGTCGAAACAGAACAGTCTATTTGAAAGAAAAGTGCGTCTCACCCAAATCTGAAACTCGAATAAAACAAAAACAAGGACAAGTCATGTGTTCTCTTCGTAGAAAATGTACCAATACGATAATAGATGAGCGACTTGCACAATCAGTCACAATAACAATGGTTGTCGAGAAAAATTCAGAAAAGTTAGAAGCTGATGTCGATCATGACGCTTTTCTGTACTACTCACCCACCTGTGCCTACTGCTGCGGATTTCATACGCGTGGCGATGGGGCTATTGCCCATTTCCTATTGACTGATTGCCATAAATATGGCGCCATTTGCGCTTAAGTGTCCTGTATGCTGGGATTCCACAAACTGTGAGTGGCCACCTATGACACCCATGCTATGATCTTCGAATGTCACTTGCGTACTGGTGTTAACAAAATAGGGTGCAGGTGCGCGTGGTGGCGAAGAGCAGGCCAGGGACTAGCGAGCTAAGTGGTTCTGCAATGGTTAGAGAATTTCATCTGATCCTCTGCGTCAAGTTTTTACGCTTTAAAACAAAAAAAGCCTTGATTTCCGAAATAAATAAGAAAGAAGGAAAGAAAATGAGAAAAATAAAAAGCAGAACGCCAAAATACAGGGATCTCCTCGAAGTGAATCATGACGATTGGGCGATGTTCTGGGTATCGTATGGTTGAAAAACCGTACGTCATCCGAGCGTTGCCCCATATAATGTACATTCAGTGAGATAGCTTAGCTGACAATAATAGTCGACGACAAAGCTAGGTCTTAAGGTCTACAATGTCTACGTTGAAGTCTCCGAGTAGTGGTGAGGTTTTGAGCTTGTAGGTGCTTTATTATGTTTCGTCTTAATTATGATTCACTTTTGTCTATCGCAAACCTTTTTGTTGTTCAAATAAACACATACGTTTCGACTATACCATTGCTTTTATGTGTACCTTGACAGCGGACTCTGAAAGTGGACGACAAAGCCAGGTCCTAATGTTCATAAGGTGTACGCTGAAGTCGCCAACTTGTATAAAGGGTTTTTGCAGGCATGTGTTTTTTATTGCTCTCTCCCAATTATATGACATTTTATCTTCTTAAATCGTTTTTTATCCATATGCTTAAATTTATCGATGCCTAATTTGGGGTTTCTACGTTATTGTAGAATTTAGTTCTGGTTGGTTTTGTTCCAGTTAACCTTGTGGTAAGATTTACACACTGTGCCACGCCGCACACGCAAACGCCAAATAAACGCACATGCCTTCCTCCTTGAACAGGTGAGAGACTATGCATATAGGCGAGTGTGTTCCAGAGTCTATAACGTGAAGCTTAAAAGGGGGATACGCATGCCGTGTTTGGAGAGATTTTTCTTATGAAACAACCGTGGTGCCAAGCCCAGATCAAGGTTTGTATATAGTACAGAGTGGTTCCACCCAGCATACGTCATCAGAAAACTTCGTCGGAATGCCCATAATGCATGGCGCTCACTCATCATTCCGAATGGGCCAAGAGGCAGGTGGCAAAATGCCTAACAGTCTGTGAAGCTAAACTAAGCTAGAAATTTAATGGAAGTAATAAATATCAAATAAATGGAAGTGCTAAAGGATCAAAAGGTTACTCATCTGAGCTTCCTCAAGGAAACGTCTATGACCGATAGCCACTGCTTAGAACAAGGACATGTAGATCATATGTGACGCTAGCTTATGAACAATTAGTTTTACATGAGCAATACCGACAAGACAAAATTCAATTAACAAAATTGTGAAGAACAATGAAATCGGTCTTCATTGACACTCTGGCATGTGATAAACCAGAGTTAAAACAAAGGGGGATGTTAATACATATTCATTTAGATATAGTAGCGGTAAACGGATGTGAAAGTGCAGACGCACAGACTCTGCAGCCTTATTAGCATTATGCAGAAATAGGTGACGCAGTGTTTTCTTGTGGGAGAAACTTACCTCAGTTTTAGAAAACCTAAATTTTGGTGTATGTTACACTACAACATTGTGGTCAAAATCAACGTGGTAAAACTAATAATGTCTTGTTCTACAATCACAAAGTGGTTTCACCGCATGAGTCCTTACACTTTTTTTTTACCCGCCTCCCCGTGTCACAGACAAAATCCATGAGTCAAATACGAAAACACATAATTCGGAAGTGCGTCTTCCTGTTGGTCAGCATGCTTTAATAATACGTCCCACGTCGCGATTGACTGAACTATCTAAAAAATAGTTAGCATAACACGTGTCTGTGCATGTTGTTGTTTGTCGCACTAAACCATAAATGAAAGAAGGGGCCCCTCTCATTTTTAAACGCTGTGCAAACTAAATTTACATTGGTCGTCTCTCCGAAGCGTGTCTAGTTTCTCGCTTTCAGATAGTGTGGCAGTTTCTTCGCAAATCAGACCAGCCTTCGGTTCAACTTGCACCTTTTTGCTAAGCAGGCGAATAACAATGTCTTGTACCGAAGAAACACAAGCCGCGGTGGACGTGCAAAGAGTGAGTGATCATTCATTGTGCTCAGCTGCGCGCCCTTTTCAGATTTTGACGCCACGCAGACAAGTGTGCGTTCCAAGTGAGCGCCGTGTAGACACAAAGGTCTTCGACACATGTGCATTACAGGCTGCAAGGCAAGAAGGAAATATGTCTGCGGAGAAACGCAGTGCCGGCGATTTCGCAGCAACTGTGAGTGTTGGATGTTTTGGTTCGTGTGGACCTTAATTGCAAATTATCAGGCATTGCTAACATAGTTTGGGTTACCAGCAAGAAGCGTGTTTAAGTCACACGAAATAAATGAGATGCTTAAATTGAGTACAGGAAGATTGGAATGTGATGTTTATATGATGCATGAATCCCCTTCGTGCTGATCACGAACGCATATCAAGGCTGCGCCATTGATTTGAAGCGAATATTTATTACTTCGCGAACGTGCTACCAAGTTTTACTTGTTTTGGTGCTTGTATGCGAACTCAGAAGTCGCAGGATCAAATTCGCGCCATGGCGTGTGCATTTCAATCAAGGCCAAATGCTTGAGGCGTGTGAGCAGAAATTTAGAGGCACGTAAAAGCATTCCTTGTGGTCGAAGTCTCGGGAGTCCTCCACCAGCGCGTTTCACAATCAGGTCGTGATTGTGGCACATGCAACTCTAACAAATATTAGTTACTTCAAGGCGTAGACAACACGTTAAAAGGTGTAGAGCCGTGAACTCTCTATACTCACCAATGTTATTTTGTTCGTGCAAAGTACAGCCAAAACTAAGCCAAAACTCCGCTGAACATGCGCAGTTGCTCTGTCGAAGCCGGTTGACCTGTGTATAAATTCGTGACATTACTTTTAATGAACTTCAGTTATGAGTCAGCGCTCGTGTTGTCTTATCTTTCGTCTGAGTCTTCGTCCTTCTTGCGCTGTGAGTTATCAAAAAATTAACTAAGCTTTGTGTTTGTAAAATTTGTAACCTCAGGATGTCTGCAGCTGCAATTACACGATGAAAGCTACAGGCATATGAAGGAGTAAGCTAGGGTTGGTAGATAGCTGCGCACAGGACACGTTTCAGGCGGAACTGACTGTCTTTTGATGGGGTAATACCACTACCACAATACAAAAGATCCTGTTGATTATGTTACGCCAAAATGATTTTTAAGATTTCGTCCCTTTCGTGATTAGGTGTCCGAGAAATAGTTGATGCACTTTAGTTCGGTGTTTGTACTAGTGCAACACCAGGATAACGTTTATACACTGAACTGTCATACAAGATTCAATGACTGCCACGGAAACAGGTTGGGTTCGTACGAGTACTCTTGATCACAAACGAATTTCACGTACGCAACACCAATAACACAGAAACAGAGAGATGGAACCGGCGAAGAATTCCCAATAATTCAACTATAAACGAGGATACGTCGCCTAAGATTACAAGAACCTGGAAAGCTAGAAAAGCGAAGTATTTCATTTCTGGCCATAAATAGTTGACTGGCGTTCGTGGTTAATATATTAAAAATAGGTGAGGGAAGCGGTACTTCTTAACCTCTAGCACGTCTAACATGGGTTCTTCTGATCAGTAAAGACAACACAAAAAAGCCATCGTTCTTTTTACAACGAATTCTATTGTACATAAAATATATGCTACTTTTCGTAGCAAGAAATTGTGCGAATTGAAATCACATTGTTACATTTACTGTGTAAGTTGAACTAACGACACCAATATATTTATTAGGCTTCCCTAATATCTTTGTGAAATGCTAGAATTACTTGTAAATTTGTTTATTCTTAAGTGCTAAACTGGTGAAAACAAGTAAATACACGAGCGTTCAAACTCTGAAACCTATGAACCGAGAAAATGAAGAGCTCAACATAATTCATTACACTTATTTGTACGTTTCTGTTGCAATAAATAGACGCCGTCACGCGACACTCATTCCATGGACTCATTAGGTACCACCACTTGCGCGAAAGCCTCGTAGAGCACCATTTTTAGTATCAGTACGATTGTTTGGGTTAAACAGGCGTTTCAATTATTATCGCCGATAAACCAAGTTTACAAAACTTCTATGCTAGTTGCCGGTTCATAACCAGATGACTTCCTTTTTGATTAAATTCGACATGTTAGAGTTGGTACGTGAGTGTAGGCGAAAGGAACCTTTAAGTAACGCAGTCTCTTGCTCATTTCTTCTTTTCTTGTTCTTGCTTAATTATCTTATAGCTTAACAATAAGCAGTGACGTAGCCAGGAAGGAGGGAGGGCTGTTCAGACTCTCTCAATAGTTTTTAAACTTTCCTCGCGTAAGGATTCACCAACACATAAAAACGCACCGATGAACCTGCATAAAGCGCACCAATTTTCTGATTAAACACACTACCAATTTTCACATGTAGACACTAATTATGTCCCAGATGACATGTTAGACTACATTTATGCATCTTCAAGTATGCTTGACCTGTCAGGTAAAATGAAGTATTCTTCCCCTTACTGCGTATGCACCAGCACATTATAATTGTATGCTTAACAAACAGCGGCACAGAACTACTTGAAAGGTGGCGTCTCAATGGTGGTGATTGAGATGATAAAACACCCGGACACTCCTCCCCCCTGCACATGAATAGTGTGTATTCTGGGTCATGAAAGTCCCCAGGGAAATGAAGGGACAGTCGCCGTGGCCCACGAACGCGTCAACCAGTCATTCCCGCACGAGATCTGTAGCCCTTCCCACTCAACGACGCAAGCAGAAGCAAGAGAATCCATACCGCTAACTAGTGCACTACTTCAACATTACCGACTTGAACGTAGGTCACACACTCCGCCACATCCAAAACTCATCAAAGACGGAGACTCCGCCTACAGGCGACTTCAAAGGAACATCTTGACCCGCGGCGTACTATTTCACCACATGAGGTCAACGTTGCATAGCTACATCAGTCTTCCCGGAAATGTGGCAGAATTTCACGCGCGCCTCCTTCAGGAATGCAAAGTAAGCGTCCCAAGGCTACAAACCGCAGTAACAGATGCTGATTTAAACCTACAAAGTTAAGCGTGGGAGGCTGCAATTTCCCAGCCAGACCTGGTCGACTAGCATCAACTCTTCGCTTGAGCACGGTGGGTGATCCAGGCCAGAGGGATCCTGGAATAACGCACTATACCACCTTTACTCACAAGCTTTACGCTATAAATGTTCTCTCTCTCTCACTCTTGAATACTTTTGGCAGTTGGCATTAACAGTCTTGTCCTCTTAGCTTCGATTTTGTTTTAGCCTGAGGTACGCTTGATTAAATTTGACACAAGAGCTTCTAATACTAGTCCATGCTCTCAATTGAAGAAAGCTTTTAAGTAAGCTGTTTTGTTTTGTCATTGTCGGGCTGCCTTATCTCATGGTATTCTTGGTATAAAAAGTGGCCTAAACATCATCTTACGAGAAATTTTTCGGACCAATCATTAGTACTCAGAAATAAATTTTTCTGAATACTGATAAAGTCGTCTATACCGTTTTGTTCAAGCGTGTGACATGTGGATACTCTAAAGGTAGGAAATGCCGATTGGCGTCACAGAATCTACGTACACATAGGAGTGGCGGTAACTTATCCTTTCGACATGTCCACCGCAACATTGCTTTGTATTAAAAACGTTCATACATTTTGCAGTTATGCATTTTCCCGCACTCATTCTGGGGCAGCTGCGTCGGAATTATGGACATTCTCATTGATCTCGCATGTGGGGACAATAAACCCTAAAGAGCAAGTTGCTCCTGGCGGCCCACTTGCTTCTGTGGATACTATGGATAATGTTCGGCTACCGGAGCAACCTGGTGCGGCGGGGTAAGAACCAAGTAATTCTATCTCGACAACAATTGTATGTAAAATCAATACATTAGAATGAAACTGGTGGCGCTTGGTCTTTGCCGGGGCACTAAATTATTACCTGCGTGTGAAAATGATTTTTATCATTTCATGTAGTTGAAATACGGAACACGCTGTCGTTTGGTGCAAACCTGGTTAGCAAAACAGCCGTTTCACTTACATCTATCTTTACTACTATGTTCTATTTGAGCTGGTACCGTGCACCACTCCAGCTTGGTACATTTTAAAAAAAGAAGTTGTCAAACATTTGTTATGCTAATTTTTAAATGCGAAGCATTTCTTAGTGAACTTCGGCAACTTTGGGGGCATCTATCTATCTATCTATCTATCTATCTATCTATCTATCTATCTATCTATCTATCTATCTATCTATCTATCTATCTATCTATTAGCCGCTTACGTTTAGGTGCTCTCGTGGTCACCCTCTTAACTTGAACTGAAAAAAACTAGCAAGAGAGGGTAAGAAAGTTTGACGAATAGAACGCGCTGGTCAAGACATTAATAATGTCACAATCCCGTCGCATACGTCGTCAAACACTTCTTGCCAGACAGTACCACATACCCACGGGCGGGTATGTGCCACTGGTATGCGGGTACGTGCCAAAGGTGAATAATACTTGGTATCTACCCAGGAATGACGAAAAGACACGTGGGCAATTTTAACGCGTGACTGTTAAAAATGCCCGACGTCGGTAGCGTCGACCCAAATCACAGCTGGAATCAAACCCAAGCATTCTGGGTGCCAATGAAGCATTTTACCACAGAGCTACACCAGGTCTGGAAACTACTTTTCAAATAGACGGTAATACTCGTGAAACGTTAGTTGTGGTTGCAGTGCTGCGCACTCAATTTTATAAACATTACATATGTACTATTTTGATACACCCGTCACGTCGGGTTAACGTCAGATGTGGTTAGTTGCCATGCGCTGAAGTTGATTTTGTAGCAGTGTCCGGGGCCAGCATCTTCGCGAGCATCAGCGCTTCATAACAGCCTCTGGTGTTGCTAATGCGCGTGTTTCAGTTGACATCGTTGTGCAAGTGGAAACAACTGGTTATATAAACACCTGCAACTCTACAACATATGTCTGTGCGTGCAACATATGTCTGTGCGTGCAACATTTGTGCATATATTTAGCGTCATATCATTCATAACGTGTCGCTTAATAAAAAAAAAATTTCCAACATGGTCACCTTTCCTCCGCATGCTTTGCATAACGAGGATTCCAAGGTACGTGGGATCTGCCGAATGTTTTTTTTTTACCACCCCTCATGTAGAACCTCTAAACTGGGGCCTTTGGGGTAGAGTAACTAAATAAATAAACATCCTTGTTACAATATTTTGTTAGATTTTTATTTTTATCAATAATAGCTAAATTACACCGTCAATGAACACAGAATGTAGCAATAAATGAGCCCATTCATATATAAAAATAAGGAAACTGCTCACTGTATTCGTGAGTACTTTCTCTGCCACGGTAGTGCTATTAAACGAACTAGGGACATCACTAAGAGCAATAATTGCCAAAACTAAGTTAAATGTCCGATTGTTCATTGTATGAGCGCGAGTTATGCGCGCGCGCACACGCTCACACACACGCTCGTATGCATGCACATATCCACAAAGAGACAGAGAGACTCACGTGGTCAGATGGATTGAGTTATGGACAAAGGCTGAATAACTGCAAACTCTAATAGCCAGCTAGTATTTTGCTAATTATTCGCATGTCCGGAATGAACACGTATCTGAAATCTGCAAATAAGTTTTTGTTGTACTTGTAGTACATACAGCGCACAGTGACGGTAACGAATCTTAGTAGCATAAAAGTGGCAGAGTTTTGGTGCCTTTTTGTTGTGTCTCGTAAAAGCACACAGTTCTTATTCCCAGCTATAGCTGCCTTTGTATAGATAAGCATAAAATACAAACATTTCCTACTACAATAAAGACAACAAGTCAGAATTCCCAGAGGGTGAAACTTTTCAAGAGCTACCATTTATTGCTTGACGCATTGCTGCATCGTACTGCTGTATAACACATGCGAACAATTGAATTGCTGCATAAGCAGGTGAAAACGCCAGAATGTATTTATCACCATATATTTCAAACTACTGTTCAGCAGTGATATTACGTCTGTGTTGTTATTTGGTGTACAGCATTATTTGCACTTTTCCACATGAAAGTATAGTATGACTGCGAGAAGTTATGGATAGTGGGGTGCATTAACTGGCAGCATACTGAAATAAACGAGAATGGTTTTCAAAAAACTGTGTTCGCATGCTGTTCAACACACTGCACTGTGGTTCGGGACTCATTCTTATTGATTTGATTTTTTCAGTTGAACGTGAACACATTGATATTGTGCACCCTCATGCACGGACGCCGCCCCCGCAAATCGGTCCGGATAGTCAAGTGACCAAAATGACCATAGTGAAAGCAAGTACCGATGCGTCCGTGTCAAAGAGTAAGTACTTTTTTGTTACGCAAGGAGGACAAACAAACTGTATGGTCGCGTTACGACGCAGAAAAATCAACCAACGCAATGCAAAAGTATTGAAACGCGCATCACGCACACAGCACATCTGCGTCTAACTCACTTAATAATATATCGCTCTATTAGTTCTGAGGTATCTTTACACAGCCTGTGGTCGTAAATAATGAAAAAAAAATTACTCCAGGCCTGCACGAAACGCCGAACACATTAACAGCCGAAGCTGTAAGAGCAGCCTTTCTAGCCTTCAGGTACCAAGCCTGTATTGAGAAGCACAACATTTCATGTGAAATATCGACAGTGAATAAAAAGAATGCACCTACGCAACCAATGGTATGATCCTACTTTGTAAATAATTTGCTTTGTGAACCAGAATTAATTTTGAAACAACTGAAGTCCCTATTTTAAAATGGTTGTTCGAGACAGCTATCTTGCTCGGCAGCAAATGGTAGTCAGGTCTACGTTTGTAACACTTAAAAAAAGGTGTTACTATCTGCCCCAAGAACGCGGATAAAGAGGCGGAAGCACCCATGCTTTAGAAAGCGTGACCCTCCAATATGACACGGTAACCAGTTACTTACCGTGAACTGCGCTCGTCAACATATATTGTGGACTCTAGACCAAGGTTGCCCGCAGAATCTGGCGGGTAAACGTAACTGTGCTCTAGAAGGGGCCCCACATGGCGACAAGAAAATTCACACAATATGCTTGTTGAATGTCAGTTAGTGAACTTCAGGCATGCGGCCTTGAGAGATCAACGACACAAATGCCTTAGCTAGGATTATTACGCTCTGCTTTTGTTCTCATCGCCATCACCATCACTCTTATTTGTGTCAGCAATGTGTTAGTTTTTAGTCATTAATTATTAGTGTTAGAAAAAATGAGTTAGGCATTGTCATAATCAACGGGATCCCCACGGACTTTTACCCCATCTGCGCAGGTAAATTTCTTTCTTGCCGCGGTGCGCTGAGCAAGGCGACAATTCTTTTCTTTTCTACACAAAAATTCCAAAGAAGAAGGATAATACAATAGCTAGCCTTGTACCGGTTTTGCCCAAATATATTACAATCAACACTGGATTATTATTGCACAATAACTCTACATGAAATGGTGAAGGCCACACAGGATATTTTGCATTCATTGATCATACAAACAGTCTAGTTGATTGCGCATGGTCAGGAAAACCCCACACGAGCATTTAACAAACACTCACGAAAAACTAGTGCTAGTTACAGTTTTCTATGCGCCATGATTGGCTGTCCTTGATTAGGTTGTCCTTCATGCTTAAATCCCAGCTGTTCTCAAGATTGCATTTTATATGGCCTTCGTACTATATTACTTGATTCAGTATGGTATGTGACCGAAATAAGCTACAAATGACTATGCTATAAGTAGTTTGGCCTGCGCTGATATCATCATAAAGTACCTCCAAGATACCCAGAAAAAAAGTCTTCCCTTTGGCGTGAGCGCACACTACAGAGGGCTATGCTATATCAAGTTTCGTCTGTTACCCCAATTGACCATGACAGCAAACGACGGTCTGCCGCTCTAAATTGCTCCGCATTTGACAGAAAACTCACACGGTTCCTTGTGTATTTACCTAAAACGACTCGAAAGCCAACCAATAAAAACGAGCCATGGCTTCATTGTCGCATTGCAAAGTGCTTTTTCATTTTTTAGGAGCGGAACTCCTAGACCCTCACACCGCCGTCGCCATCGAAGCTCCCCGCCGCATCACCACTCACACCGCTCTCCCACTTGTCTCCCTCTCCCCTGAAACTGGCAAAGCAGCCGCACACTCTCTCGCTCAGTCATTCCTACCATCGAGCGCATCAGACGCTCCCCCGCCCGCTCACATGACAGCACACCGCAATTTCTGACGTCATGGTGTCATCACACCTTTTTTTGCGATTTGTCACACCATGATAACTACATAGAGTGAGGTCATCACTTGATAACTTTGGCCTCACTCGTCCTCAAATCCGCGGGAGAGTTGCCACCCATGGTTATATTTCACGTTTGGTGAGGCATCTTAGGCTTTCGCCTTTAAAAAATGAGCCGAGCTTGCAACTAAGTTACGCAAGGCTGTGTGACTGCAGAACTGGTGTGCACGTTTCAGCTTCCTTGAAGACGTGCTTACCGCAAGTAGAACAGCGTGTGGGGTCTACGGACCCAGAAGACCAGCGAAGGGCCGTCCGGCAGCTCGAGGTCGCACTGGCGCTGCAAAGGCGAAAGGGGGACACCCTCAGTAACCCGAGCGGCGCCGGGGCACGAAGGCCTTGAGGTCTAGGCCCGCGTGACATTAGGACTTCTAGTGCAACGTGAGATAGGGTGAACCCCACGCCCTGCGCGGCCGGAGGGAATCCCGCATGCTGGAACCCAATAAAGTTTATTCTCTCTCTCTCTTACGGAATGCTCGCGTAGTGACTCAGCACGTGCCGATTAATGACGTTGATAACGTTTTATCTACGACGCGTTGCGAGCATGCACTATAAACTATATTGTAGGCATTCATTAAGCACATCATCTATCTTTACACATATTCATCATCATGATTGGTCGTCATCTTCTTCTGCTGTGGGGACTTGGCTTGTCTGAGTTCTGTGCCTTGGGCGTGGTCGCTTCATCGTGTCTTCCGGGCCTAATAAAGGTTGCCTTCACCGTTACATCACAAGTGGTGGAGCGTGCTCTACGATCTTCCGTCCTCTCCTAGCCCGATCTTCCTCCTGGAGCTGTGCTCAGGTCGTCGTTTGTACCAGGTGTCCGGTAACATGCCTCAGGACGAGCCAACCGGCGCTTCTGCGTCTACCTCCACGGCCCCGGCTACCACGGCCTATCCATCGTGGATTATCACCGCGCACCAGCGTGAGCCGCCCACGTTCGCCGGACTTCGAGGTGAAGATGTGGAAGATTGGTTGGACCAGTTCAATCGAGCGAGTTCCACTAACAACTGGGATGATCCTACCAAGCTTCGCCGTGTTTCTTTCTACCTCACGGGCGTAGCGAAAACATGGTTTTTCAATCATGAAACGGACATTACGGACTGGACACGTTTCAAGCAACAGCTTCGCCAAATTTTCGGCACCCCGGCGGTTCGTTCAGCTCTCGCGAAGAAGACACTGGATTCTCGCAAGCAACAATGCGGTGAGTCCTACACATCGTACATAGAGGATGTGCTTGCTCTCTGTCACCGTTTCAGCACGTCCATGTCTGAATCAGAGAGAGTTCGTCATCTACTGAAAGGGATAGGCACGGTCGCGTTCAATGCCTTGGTCATTCAAAACCCGACTACGGTCGCTGACGTTGTTGCCACGTGCCAACGCCTGGAGGAACTTGAATCCCAACGGTTACCGCCGGACAGCTCTGAAAACACTACCACGACTGATGCCTCATTGCGTGCCATGATCCGGGCGCTTATACGGGAAGAGCTGCAATCTTTCGGCCTCTCAATGACACCGAGTCCACCTCCCCCCTCCAACAATGTTTTGCGGGATGTTATCAAAGAGGAGTTAGCGTCCATGACCAGGCCAGCATTTGTAGACTCTCCAGTACCTCGACTCCAGCCGACGTACGCACAAGTCCTCGCTGGCTCACCACCCGTGGTACAACCGATGCCCGCACACTCGACGCCTGTCCCGCTGGCTTCGTTAACTCCGAGTGTGACTAGCCAGCCCTTTCACCCACCGTGTCGGCCGCATCGTCCGATCTGTTATTACTGCGGCTATCGGGGCCACATTGCACGCGTCTGTCGGAAGCGTCAGCAGGACGAGCGTCGTGGACTCGACACCTACGGACGGGATGATGGGCCAAACTGGTACGCTTTCCAACGTCGTCCTTATGATCCGCCGCTACGCCGCTCACTATCTCCAACTTCGACATCTGAGCCAACCAGTTCCTACCGCTCTACTAGACGCCGCTCACCCTCACCCCTCCGCCGTTCCACGTCTCCATTGCGACCTGTTTCGCAATTCAACAACCAACGCCCGGAAAACTAACCTCTGCAGCTTTTGGAGGAAAAGCTGCATCGAACGAAAAGACAGAAATTCCTCCAGTGCGTCCATATAATACGATAGCTGTTTTAATAGAAGGTGTGTACGTGGACGCTTTAATAGACACTGGTGCCTCTTTGTCTGTGATTGATCGTTCTTTGTGCTCACGTCTACGGAAAGTCACCACCCCTTATGATGGACCTACACTGCACGCAGCTCAAGGGGACGCCATTAGACCTGCCGCTATGTGCACTGCTCGTGTTTTTATAGCTGGTATTCTTCATTTTGTACAATTTGCTGTGCTGAATTCGTGTGCCCACCAGATTATATTAGGCTGGGATTTTCTGTCTACGGCGAACGCTTCCATCTGCTGTAAAGAAAATGTTGTTCATATGATGGAAACTGACTATGCCCTGTATGCCGATGACAAACCCGTTCGCTTGCTCGCTGCTGAAGAGACCGAGCTACCACCTGGTCATCAGCGGATAGTTGCCATCACTTCTAATGTGATCGACTCTGGTGACGTGTTTGTCCAACCATCTGCACGCTGTCTCGCAAGAGGTATAGCCTTTGCTTCAGGTCTAGCGCGATTCCACAATGGCTTCGGACTTCTCTACGCTACGAACCAGACTTCTGAGAAAATTCTCATTCCTAAAGGCACCACAATGGCTTGCGTTTCTGAATCTCAACCTGTCTCTGTTGTCTCTCTTATGCCAGCGTGTTCTAACCTTCCTTCTATTGGACGTTCATCAAGCGTTTCTGTTCTTGCTGCGACTATTAGTCCAGAACTGACCTCTTCAGAGACAGATGAGTTGCTTGCCTTGCTACAAAAGCATAGGAGATTGTTTGATGCCCATTCCTCATCTCTGGGACAGACGTCTATTATTAAGCATCGTATCCAGACCGATGGCACTTCCATCGTACGCCGTCGACCATATCGCATCTCTTCATCCGAGCGTGAAATCATTGAACAAAATGTAGCCGATATGCTGCAACGGAACATTATACGTCCCTCCGCGAGTCCTTGGTCATCCCCTGTTGTTTTAGTAAGGAAAAAAGATGGCTCCGTGCGGTTTTGCGTTGACTACAGAGCACTTAATAAGATTACCCACAAGGATGTTTACCCCATGCCGCGCATAGACGATGCTTTGGATTCACTGCAAGGTGCTGAGTACTTTTCAAGCCTAGACCTGCGCTCAGGTTACTGGCAAATACCCATGCACGAGGATGACAAAGAAAAGACAGCGTTTTCAACACCAGATGGGCTGTATGAATTCAACGTCATGCCATTCGGCCTTTGCAATGCTCCAGCAACATTCGAGCGGATGATCGACACAGTTTTACGAGGCTTGAAGTGGAAGACTTGCTTGTGCTATTTAGACGATATCGTTATTTTCTCGTCAACCTTCCCTCAGCACTTGCAACGACTGGACGAAGTTCTTACGTGCCTTGCAAACGCAGGCCTTCAGCTGAACACCAAGAAGTGCCGTTTTGCGAGCAAGACCATTAAAGTGTTAGGCCACATCGTAAGCAAGGACGGTATTCGTCCCGATCCTGACAAGATTTCCGCTGTCCAACACTTCCCGCGTCCTGAAAAAGCCAAAGATTTGCGCAGTTTCCTCGGCCTCGCTTCTTATTTTCGCCGATTCATTCGAGACTTCGCCTCAATAGCTTCACCATTGCACAAGTTGCTCGGATCAGGCGTCACCTTTGTGTGGTCTCCTGAATGTGAAGCGGCGTTTGCCCAACTGAAGTGTGCACTCACATCCGAACCAGTCCTCTGCCATTTCGACGAAACCGCGCCTACGCTCCTGCATACAGACGCTAGTGGTCGAGGCATTGGTGGAATTCTCCTACAGCGAGACAAATCTTCACGTGAGAAAGTCGTCGCATACGCGAGCCGTGCACTGACCCCTGCTGAAAAGAATTATACCATCACCGAACAGGAGTGCCTAGCGGTCGTATGGTCGATAGAAAAGTTTCGACCTTATCTCCACGGCCGCCACTTTAATGTGGTTACGGACCATCACGCCTTGTGCTGGCTCTCGACAATCAAGAACTTGTCCGGCCACCTTGGTCGCTGGATTCTTCGCTTACAAGAATACGACTTCACTATCACATACAAGTCGGGAAACAAGCATCAAGACGCCGACGCCCTTTCGCGTTGCCCGCTCTCTTCGGACCCGCTTAACAAACCCGCCACTGCCGCACACGAGAAGCTTTCGGCCGTCTCTTCCCTACATGTTTCGCCATTAACTACTTTGGACCCAACTTCTCCAAGCGAGTGTGGTTTGTTCTTATCTCACCAACGTGCTGACCCTTACTGTCGCCGCATCATGGACCGTCTTGACGGGACTTGCCGGCCCCCTAACGCCCGTCTTCGCCGACAGCTCACGCAATTCAAGCTCAACAACCACGTCCTGTACCGTCATATCTACCACCCTGATGGTCAACGCTGGGTGCCCGTTCTACCTCGCTCTCTTCGGGCTCAAGTCCTCAAGACATATCACGACGACATGTCTGCTGGACACATGGGCTTCCAGAAAACGTATGACCGCATAAGATGTCACTACTACTGGCCGGGCTTGTCCACCTGTGTCGCGAAGTACGTTGCCTCATGCGCCCTTTGTCAGCGTCGCAAGCTACCTACATCAACTCGAAGTGGACAATTACAACCGCTCCCGTGTCCCCAGCAACCATTCGAGGTAGTTGGCATTGACCTGTATGGTCCGCTTCCTATGACTGTCACGGGCAATCGTTGGATAGTTACAGCTGTCGACCACCTGACCCGCTACGCCGAAACAGCTCCCGTGCCTTCTGCGTCAGCTTCGGAAGTGGCCGACTTCATCCTTCGCGCAATAATCCTTCGACACGGAGCTCCTCGTGTAATCCTGAGCGACCGTGGAAGAGTATTTCTTTCAGCACTCGTCGAAGAAGTGCTCAAGGCAGCCGGCACTACGCACAAAACAAGCTCCAGTTACCATCCTCAGACTAACGGCCTGACTGAGCGCTTCCATCGTACACTGTCAGATATGATTGCGATGTATATCGAACCCGACCACAGAAACTGGGACACCATTTTGCCATTTGTCACTTTTGCCTATAATACCTCTGTACAGCGCACAACCGGTTACTCGCCGTTCTACCTCGTCCACGGTCGCTTCCCCTCTTCTTTCCTCGATGTTTCGTTCTTCTCTGTGCCTGTCAAACCATGTTCATCTTCAAGTGAAGAATACGTGTCTCGTCTACTTCATTGCCGCCAGCTGGCTCGCGTCAACACTGAAGCCAAGCAACAGGATCGCAAGCTTGAATATGATGCCTCTCATCGTGCGGTGTCTTTCAGCCCTGGCGACGAAGTCCTCCTTCTTACACCCATTCGCACTCCCGGACTGTGCGAGAAGTTTCAATTACGTTTTATTGGTCCCTACAGTGTCTTAGAGCAAACGTCTCCTGTGAATTATCGCGTGGCACCCGTTCTTATTCCGACGGACCGCCGCTACAGGGCAGCAGAAATAGTCCACGTATCCCGCATGAAACCTTTCATACGGCGCTCATCTTCGCTTTAAAATGCGCCCAGGAACTGCGGTCAGGATGACCGCTTTCACGTGAGGGGGGGAAGTTAGTGTAGGCATTCATTAAGCACATCATCTATCTTTACACATATTCATCATCATGATTGGTCGTCATCTTCTTCTGCTGTGGGGACTTGGCTTGTCTGAGTTCTGTGCCTTGGGCGTGGTCGCTTCATCGTGTCTTCCGGGCCTAATAAAGGTTGCCTTCACCGTTACATCACAATATGTTGATACAGGCGCCCACTTATCTATTATGAGCGCACATCTACGCCGCCGTTTGCGGAAGATCATGACGCCCTCTATGACTCAAGTAATACGTGTTGCCGATGGCGGCGCTGTAGAAGTCGTCGGAATGTGCACTGCTCGTGTGTCAACATTGCTGGTCGTCAGGCCGTAGTTCTTTTAGCCGTTATAGATCGTGGCCCCCATGACCTCATACTAGGCCTTGATTTCCTCTCGGCACACTCGGCTTTATTGACTGTTCTTCTGGCACGATCAGCCTCGGCCTTACCCTGCTCTCTGATGCCTGTGAAAAGCCCGTCAGCCGCTTGTGTCCGACCACTTTTGTTCACTTGCCGCCTCGAGCTGTGACATACGTCTGTCTGTCATCGACCCTTCCAGTTCACGACGGAGACTACATCGTTACACCGATAACAGACGCACGACTGACGCGCAGTGTTACAGTTCTGCATATGATCGCCACATAGTGGACAACCGTGTGTTTCTTCCGCTCCTAAATTTCGGCCTCATTATTCAAGTGTTGCCCCACCAGATGTCGACTGCTCAACTCGCTGCCATAAGAGATGATGACATAAACGTTGTCGCTGTAACTGTTCCTGACCAAGCCAAAGTCTCACGGTTACCCGGTTCTGCCAGGGCCATCTTTCGAAATATGAATGGACCAGACCTTTCGCCTGATTAGGCCGACGCTCTCTGTCGCGTTTTGGCCTCCTACGGTGACATTTTTTTATACCTGTGATCGTCCCTTGGGCCAGACTAATATTGTCAAGCACCGAATCAACAATGCTGATTCTGCGCCCATCCACCATCGGCCTTACCGCGTGTTCGCATCAGAACGAGCAGTGATTCAGAAGGAAGTGGACAACATGCTATCGAAAGACATCATCGAAACATCGTCAAGCCCTTGGGCCTCCCCAGTGGTCTTGGTAAAGAAGAAAGACCACTCCTGGCGTTTCTGTACTGATTATCGGCACCTCAGCAAAATAACTAAGAAAGATGTGTATCCTCTTCTACGTATTGACGACGCACTTGACTGTCTTCGGGGCGCCATCTTTTCTTTCATCCCTCGACCTCCGATCTGGCTACTGGCAAAGTTCAGCATTCGTTACCCCGGATGGCCTTTACAAATTCAAGGTCATGCCGTTTGGTCTCTGCGACGCCCCAGCAACCGTCGAGAGAGTGGTGGACACGCTGCTTCAAGGATTTAAATGGGCGACGTGCTTGTGGTACTTAGATCACCCTCACGGACATGCTCTTGATGTATGTCTCATCTGACCACCATGACTGGGACCTAGTGCTACCTCACGCCACGTTCGCCAATAATTCATCTCGTCATGATACAGCAGGTTATTCACCTTTTTATATGCTCTATGGCCGTAATCCTACCTTACCACTGGACACCCTACTACCGACTACTACACCTCCGCCGAGCGAATACGCACGTGATGCTATCGCTCGTGACGCTATCACCTCCATCTAGCCAGAAAATACAAGCACGATACATACGGACTACTTCGTACATTTTCTGAGTTGACACCACTCACAAGGTCATATAATTCACGAAATGATGATATCTGGAAAATACCTTTTTCACGCATTATGATAACAAAACAAATGCTTCGTCATATGCTTCCAAAGTTGTTAAATGAACTCCATCAATGTGAAATCATTTTAGAGACAACTGGGAACAGTGCAATCAAAGCATTCTTTGCCGCCAAGGATTGATGCTATTTCTTTTTGTAAAAAAGAATAGATTCTGTTCAACGAGTTTTAAAGTTTTAACTGTTTTCTCTTCTTTTTTGTCTTTTTTCAGTTATTTTTTTGCATGAAGAAATGCTGATTGCGATCTCATGATTAAGTGAATGATTTATCATTAGATAGTGTGCACACTTTGTAGTGTATAGTGTTTGTTGTAAATATTGTAATATTGTGTTACATCAGTACTGTATAATCACTTCCATGCTCTCGCTGTATGCCATGTAAAACGGGGGCTCGAGGCTTCTCAAGTGGATAAATCGACTTTTTCTCGAGCCCTCCTGTTCCACAACACACACACTTGTGAACGAAATAAAGTTTTGATATTTGATGACGTGATTATCTTCTCACCCACCTTCGCCACACACCTTGAACGCCTTTTGACCATTTTATCAGCATTCCGACATGCCGGCCTCCAGCTGGATTCCTCGAAGTGCCGCTTCGGTCTTCGTCAAATCACTGTGTTGGGCCACCTTGTTGATGCTTCCGGTGTACGATCAGACGCGGCTAATGTACGCGCAGTAACTAACTTTCCCGTTCCGCGCTCTATCTATGATGAACGCAGTTTTGTGGGCCTACGCTCTTACTTTCGCCGGTTTTTAAAAGACTTTGTGGCACTCGCACGCCCGCTTCACAGACCTTCTCAAACACGACGTCCCATTTTAATGTGGTCCTCTTCAAGCTAACGCTTTCTCTCGACTAATCACCACTCTAACGACACCACCGATACTTGCACATTTCGACCCAAATGCTCCTACAGAAGTGCGGACAGACGCTATCACAGCATTGGCGCATTTTTGGCCCAAACTTAGCGGGGCACTGATCGTGTAATTGCATATGCAAGTCTTCTCCTTTCAAAGTGTGAGCGTAACTACGCTGTTACAGAACGACAATGCCTTGCCCTTGTCTGGGCAGTTTCGAAATTTCCCCCTTACTTGTATGGCCGCCCGTTCCTTGTCACAGATCATCACGCCCTCTGTTGGCTTTCTTACTGAAGGACCCTTCTGGGCGACTTGGTCGTTCGGCGTTGCCTCTTCAGAAGTACTCCTGCTCCTTGTCATCGCAGATCATCACGCCCTCTGTTGGCTTTCTTCACTGAAGGACCCTTCTGGGCAACTTGGTTGTTGGGTGTTGCGTCTTCAGGAGTACTCCTACTCAGTTGCCTACAAACCTGTACACCTCCATCTGGACGTCGATTGCTTGTCCCGCTACCCTGTTGACCAACCATATGAATCGGTAGGCGAGCCTGCCCCAGTGTCATGTCCATGTCTAGGTTTCGTCAGATTGGTGACGAACAGCGTCTTGATCCTTCCTTGCGGTCACTCATTGCCCGTCTGGAATCTGACCCTGACGACGTGTCACTCCGCATGTTCGTTCTCCTAAATGGCACGCTGTACTGTCGTAGCGTCCAGCCAGATGGCCCTGAGCTACTTCCAGTCTTGCCTAACCATCTCCGTTCAGCAGTCCTGAATGAGCTTCACGATGAATCAACTGCCGGTCCCTTGGGTGTATCTCGCACGTCCGATCGCGTCCGGCACCGCTTCTTTTGGCGTGGTCTCACGTGGTCGATTCGACGCTACGTGGCCTCCTGCGATAAATGCCAACGTCGAAAACGACCTGCCGCATCCCCCGCTGGACTCCTTCACCCGATCTCCATCTCTACTGAACCTTTCTTCCGTGTTGGTGTAGGCCTCCTCGGACAGGAAGTGACAAGGCAACGAAAGAGGCGGACTGGTCTGATGTCGTGCCTAAAAGAGCACATTGCTCCGCTGTAGGCCGCAAGCTGCACACCCCGCAATTAAATGTAGCAGATTGCCCATGTGGGGCCAAGGGACCGCGAACTTCTTAGACTTAATCATTGCTGCGTGTGAGCGAATAACAAAATTTTTGACATCCGAAGTTTGCGTGACCCTCACTTCATCTTTCAGAAAGCGGTACACCAAGGCAATACAGAAATACTTCACCCTATCTTCCACTAGAGAAAACATGTGTAGATGTGAAACATCGGGCACAAACGCTTACACTGCCGGTGATGTTGGCGCGGGCGCTTATCGCGGCGTTGCACAAGAGAGAAGCCTGGGGAGGCGCAGGGCACCTAGTGAGGGAACGGTGGGTGTTTCCTAATGGACCATGCCGAGTGCCGCTAATGGTCAATGAAAGACAGAAGACTATCATTGGAGATAGAAACCTGCAGTGCGCCTATTGTTAATGCGCATGCTGCGAATTTTTATTGCTCGACAACGCACAGGAGAAATCTCCCAACGGCACTATTTTCACGGTGAAGACACAGTGCCCATATACACCAAGTAGCCAGTGTACGGTTTTGTAGCATTAGCATCGGTTATTTTCAATCATTCTTTGGTTTGTGCTATTGTTCTTGTTAGACTGGCACTGTTTCGATGTGTTTGTAGCGCCTCACCATAGAATGCTTTTAAATGCGAAGCATTTCTTAGCGAACCTCGGCGACATCGAGCGTATCTATCTATCTATCTATCTATCTATCTATCTATCTATCTATCTATCTATCTATCTATCTATCTATCTATCTATACGCTTACGTTTGGGTGCTTTTGCAGTCACGCTCTTAACTTGGCGTGAACCAAAACTAGCATGACAGGATAAGACGGTTTGGGGAATAGGACGCGCTGGTCAAGACATCAATAACGTCACAATCCCGTCGTGTACGTCGTCTAACACTTCATGCCAGACAGTGCCACATACTCATGAGCGGGTATGCGCCGCTGGTATGCGGGTATGTGCCACAGGTGATTGACACTTAGTATCTACCCAGGAATGACAGAACACAAATGGACAATTTTAACGAGCGGACTTTTACAAATACCCGATATCGGTAGGGTCGACCCCAAGAAGGCATACAACAAATGCGAGAGTTCCAGCTGGATTCAAACCCAAGCATTCTGCGTGGCAATGAAGCATTTTATCGCAGAACTACGCCAGGTATCAGAACTACTTTTCAAATAGACACTACTCTTTGTGAAATGTCAGCAGAAGTTGCAGTGTACTCCTTTAATACAGCCTTCCCAACGGGTTAACGTCAATTGTGGCTTGTTGCCATGCACAGAAGTAGATTTATGTAGCACTGTCCAGGGCCAGCATCGTCGCGGGCATCAGCGCTTCATATCAGCTTCTGGTGTTTCTAATACGCACGTTCCAGTTTGCATTGTTACACAAGTGCAAACAAGTCGGTACGTAAACATCTGCAACTCTTCAGCATATGTATGTGCGAGCAACAATATAGTTGGCGTCATTTTGTCATCATTCATTCAACATCATATTTAGGGCCAACTCTGCATCATTCATCATCTGCTGAGCAACAGGCCTCTCTAACCTTCCCATGCTCTCAATTGGAATATGCTTCATCAATCTCATCTCCTTGTCAGCATTACCTAATAGATAAAGTGGAATCGATCAAAAATCGTGTGGCCTGCTTCATAACCTGACAGTACGATCACTGTTCCAGCATCACCCTAATCAAGCGTGACATTACCTTATAATACATTTCCTTACTTAGATTCCTGCTGCTCTCTCACCCTCTTTTGCACCTTCAATAAGTACCATTACAATTCGGGGACCAGTCGTCTATTGATTTAAAATCCTTCACATATATACATCACGTCATCTTCATAATCATCTCAGTTTCAGACGCATCTTCGACCACACACAGTCATTCAGTAATTCTGTTTTTCCGTGCTTCATTGCACTTAGGAATAATCGTACTGGTAAAAGTCTTTCGTTCAGAGACCCTGTAAACTTTCGTGAGAATTGGCATGCTTATATTTGCGATGGCTTACCTATAAGGATGTGTTCTTATTATTGTCTTTGTATTTGACTGCATTGTTTAATATTGTTTGTTCGTTCCTTTTCATTGTAAAACTTTCATCGTTTCATCCTTGACGTAGTTTTTTTTGTGCTTCATTTATTGTAAGTTTTTCGTAAAGCCGCCCCCCCCCCACCCAACTAAGTGCTTTTCGGGGCCTGTAAGGTACCATAAATAGAAAAATAAATAAATATTGAGGCCACTCTTGATGAATGTACATATTAATATGTTATGGCTCATCGTATTGGAAAACTTAGGGCAGTCTCTGATAGCCATGGCAACACTTATGAACAATCAAAAAACTACTATTATCTGTTCTGTAGCATTCTTGTGTGAAATGCGTTCTCAAATATTACTCTGGCCATAGTAGTACACATTAGGGCATATATATATATATATATATATATATATATATATATATATATATATATATATATATATATATATATATATATATATATATATATATAACGCAAACTCTTAAGGCACCCTCTCTGGTTATTTTTTCAGGAATTCTGAAGAGCCCTAATGCGAAAAAAATAAGAAACTCCACTGCAGTGTGGAAATTTACTAGCGCCTACATGTCGTGCATAGATGAAGGTAAGCTTTTTGGTGATCAAGCACGAAACTTGCGTCTTCTGATACACATCAATGATGCAATACTCCCACACTGTTTTGTCATCCATCTCTTCTGACAGGGCATTTGGTAATTATTTTGCAAGTTAATGACATTTATCCTTTGATATATATATATATATATATATATATATATAAGACTTGGAGGTAGCACTTCAAGAAGACTTCATTTATTACGTTGAAGTTTTGTTTTGGACAGAGCCCAACCTTCATCTTCTTGATCATCTTGTCTTGATTGATAAAGGACATCCTCTGCCCGAAAGTTCGACGAAATACATGAAGTCTTCTCGATGTGCTACATCTTTTAATTTTATATACACGGCAACCAATGCCAACCACTCTTTCAGTGCGCTGCTCAGGCTAAAAATAAATGAAAGTTTGCTGACGACCATGGACCACCCATAGTTAATTACGGCACACACGATAAAATTTTCATTGATGGAGTTGTACAGTATATATTTGGCAGCTGTAGTGTTGGACAGACAACATTTGTAAGAAGGTTATAAGGAAACACTGCCTTATCACTTGTACCATTTCCTATTTGCCTTAGTGCAACGCGCAAATATGCTTTCAATTCGTCGCACAATCAAACATCCTATAACAATGTTTCTACCAAACTCTTCTTAGGAAATGACAGCCAGAGGCTCCATGAATCTATGCAGAGAATATTTCGTCAGCTGGGTTTTGATGACTGGTATTCATCAAGCAAAGAGCCTACTAACGAAACTGACGAGACCATCGGCAATACTATAAGCAAAATTTGCTTGCGCCCTTTTTTCGACTACAGCGTTCAACTGGAACCAAGGAAGCCCTGCAGCAAACGGACAATCATAGTAAGCGTCACTTCAATTTCTTCTTTTTTTCTTTTTCTTTTACAAACACTCTACTTGGGATATTACATAGGAAGTTATCAGCTTTCTTATACAGTAAAAAGCAGCTGTTGGCTTTAAACACGAGTTCTCGTGTTCTTAAGAACAACCGAGTTGTCATGGCAACAGCCTTGTGGGGTGGCTCGTTGTAGCCTAAGGTAGATGGAGAAAATTAATTTCTTACGGTAACACGAAGGTGTGACAACCAGGTTACGTGACAAAGAAAGATTATTTAAGCTACATTCCACTTCGATGAAGTAAATATTATATCACCATGATGACTGGGTGAGTCTCACCACAAGTTTCCGAACTCACTCCAGCGCAGTTATGATATATGTTTATCAAGAGTTCGAGATATTGGCGGGATATATTTTTAGGTCTGCTAGAATATTTACACAATAGTACTTAAAATACGGCGTAGCGTGATGACTTTGTCCTTTAATGAATCATTAAGTGTATTTCACTGATGAAAGTGGGTCCCTAGCATGCCCAGTCGAGAAAAATAATTCGTCTTCTTTATGCATTCACATAGGTAAAATATGATCCCGGCTTGTCAGACCAGTGAAAATGTGTTCTATTGAGGCAGCACAAACATTAGGAGGACAAAAAATTACCATTATTGTAAAGTTCGAAGCATTCTGAAGAAGTATAGGCCCATTAGAACTGTACAGCATACGTTGTAGCAACAATTTTGTATAAACCACTCCTTGGAATGTCCGTCTTTGTAGCCATACCCACGACCAGCAGCGAGTGACAAACCGTGGAGATGTCATCAGCCCGGCGCTCATTTAGCGTGCTGAGGTTGCGCTATAGTAGTCATCCATGAAAACGCTTTAGTCCTACTGCATGGCTGCTGCTGTGGGTGACTGTACGAGTGACATCGCTAGTGACATATGATAACTGCACCCGATGACTGCACTATCTTCGTGTCACCGGCTCAGTGCTGCGATGCCGCATATCGCACGCCTGCCAGTTCCAGCAGCTTCGCGTGTTGCGACAGGTGAGTGGAATGTGAACGAAATGCTTTCAACGTGAGCGCATTGTTTTCAACGCATCGCAAGGCACCTGATGGCACCAACAATAGCCACAGACTGGACAGCTTTTAGCACCAGCGGCTGCACACTCGGATAATTGTCTTTTAATCGTCCACACTATAGGAACTCTAGAAATGCTTGCTGTTATTTCATTGATTACCAATAGACGGTACTACAAAAATGCGTCGGTATGTTCTCGCTGTTTCAATCGCTGTGTAAATGAGCATAAGTTCATTTAGGAAAATGCTGACTCTAGCTACAATCTCTATTCAACTATTTCTGAACCGCTTTCGCAAGATGAACAACCTTTTTTATCTTGCAGATTACGAAGCGGACTGACTTCTTTCTCCTGTCTTGCGCATCCGAAATAATTAGGTCACTGTCGTCACGAGAAAAGTTCAATGAATCCAAGCAATCACAAGAGAGTGCTGATAACATATCCACAAAGCAATACAGCCGCTGTAAAAAAGTAGTTGCTGAAATAGTTAGACTTACGAGCGCCAAAGTGACAAAGAACCAAAGTATGATAATGGCGGAAGACATTCTGAATTTTGAACGGACGTTTTTAAAGGTAAGAGACAGGAGAAAGATATCTTGCATTTATGTACCATTTTGCGTTCTTAATAGCTGTAATTGTGCGTTTATTTCACGACGATCTTCTTTGGTAATTTTTTTTACTCTTATGTGGCTCTTTTTCAGCTCTCTAAACAAGCGGTTGGCAAACGAATCGAAATAAACATGACATCCGAGAATGAGACAGCCTCTTCTACTAACGTAAGTTCTAGGCTACCAAACATGTTTACTGCTTCAAAATACTGTGACATGATACGTACAGATCATGTCCTTCATACGAAATTCTTGACCATAACTCGAACAATGAATAAGACTGTGGCGTAACTTTTGAGGCACAGTCTAAGTGCTTCATTTCATGTCAGAAGCTCTAACGTACAACGTCTCAAACTGCTGCGATAATTATATGTGATCGATATTCACTTTAAGGAGTCGTTTTCATGCAGCGTACAAATCTGATCAAAAATGGCAGTAGGGCTGCATGGGGCAGAATGTTTACCTTTCACTTTTATTCTAGCAGTGATGTCTGTTTAGTACATTCTATTAAAAGGTTTTTTCAATGCCCGGATAGCTCAGAACAATTTCATAAACTAACGCACTTGCACTACAAATCCTGTCACTCTGATCTCGGTTAGACGGAGTGAAAAATCAAGCGGGTCGATGCAAGAAAAGTAAATATGTTCTGCTGCGACTCTTGACAACGACAAATTTAGGAGGCAGGAGAGCATAGACATAGATTTAGGAGGCAGGAGAGCATACATACTGCCATATTAAAACATGAATGGTTCACTCCGACGCAAGACATGTTGGAGCCAGAGACGCCAGAAATACGTCCGCACTGGTGAGCATCACGAAAGCAAATGTTTTATGCAACCACACCCATTCCACTTCCTGAGGTGGACGGCGCCTCTAGATAGCTGCCTTGACGCAGGTTACACCGCAACATAATCAACTAGAGAAGCAGGTGAACCAGAAAAACTATAGTTCATAGACCAATACGACACTAACAAAAGATTGCAGTGAAAACGGTTAGTTGCGAATTCCAGAAATAGTACTTCCGCGTTCATACTGCAACAAGGCCGCGAACCATCTGAATATTGTGTGCGTATAGATGGAACACCGTCAGCCCTGTGTACTCTTGCACCGCACTGCGTCAGCCCATTTGAAGTTTTCACTGACAAATACAGTGCCAAATGTGAGCGAGAAAGCTAAGCCAAAATGCATCGCCTGCGCATGAAAAGGGCAAAGGTGAAAAGAGATTGTCCAGCCTAATTGTCAAGCACTACGTTCAACTTTTTTTTGATCAGCTGAGAAATCGTCCTATCACCTCACCTGTACGCATGTGATCTACGTGCGTTGCAGGAATGCCTGTGTCACACTCGTGGCGTGCGACGGATAAAGTGCATGTACGCCAAAAGGGATGACAGCCAACAAACGAGGCAAGAAAAAAAACAGGCAGTCCAGTCCTTTAATTCTAAATAAAACAAACAAATTATAGCGGTGCTATCCTCTGTGTCATGCGGCGAGTAATTTCTCTAAGCCTACGCGTGTCCCTCCGAGCACCAGAGCCAGTTTTCAGTTGCAAGATATTGTTGAATTAATGTCTTCATGTGTTTTTAAAAGAAGTTTAATTTACAGCTACGGTATATTATGAAGTTACTTGTTTCAGCTGTAGTTAACCTTACCTCATTGAACACAACTATAGCTTCATTTATTGGCTGTATGTAACCATAACACTCGCTTGTAATGCTTTGCAAATATTTGTTTCAAATAAATGTGGCAGTACTCAGGGGCCCTGTTGTAAAACGTTGCCCTAATATTTAAATATTACTCTACTTTTATTCCGTTCGCGTTTAATTAGGTGACATCACTTCTTGTTCAATGATTTGGGTGCACGTTAAAGAACCCCAGGGTGGTCAAAATTTCCGGAGCCCTCCACTACGCCGTTTCTCATAATCAAATGGTGGTTTTGGGATGTTAAATCCCACAAATCAATCAAATCAATTCTTGTTCAATTGTTTTTTAACATGAACTGCTCGCATTTAGCTAAGATGAAGTCACTGCTGACAGCAAGGCTTCCGAAATACGTGCGACATGATTCACTGCAATCTTCTCCTAATCGCAGTTTTCCTTACGAACTATGCTTGAAAAGGAGCTACGTGACATCAACGCAACCTTAAAGGACGACATTCGGGTTATATTAGAGTGCCCGGACTACTATGCAGACTTGATAAACTTTGTGAGCAGGCAAACAGCACGTAAGTAAGAAAAATAGTAGCATCTTTCTTTTAAAGTGGTTGGTTTTTAAAGCGCAAGATTGTGCACACGACGATAAGTAAGCTTCGCTTGTGTATGCTTCTTAAAATCATTTCCAGAAGCTAGAAATTAGCGCAGCTTTGCAGCTATGTGTCGGCGCGACAAGCACTGTGCACGAGGTATCAAATAATCAAAAACGATATTTTGATTTTTGCGCTATGATACATAATGGATATCTTTATTCTAGTTATAAATGTTGCTTTGTGGTCCTCGAATGGCCTATTGAAATTCGCATGCAGCTCTAGCTTAGCTTTTACTGGTTTAATGAACATTTTAGTGAGTCTCCTGTTTTTTTTTACTAGTTTCCCACAAAAGTTGCTAGTGTGATTCCACTCCAAAAACGCGTACAGTCCTTCTTCTTGCAGAAAGTAATGTAGACAACATATACGAAATGGCTCGAACTGCCTAATCATCGGCCCTCAGGCTCATTTGAAGCTGACGCCCTGGCACCTGAGGTGCCACCAAACCAGGTGGCGTTGCCAACTGCCAAAAATACTTCCGGCAATTTTTTGGGTAGACCCAGTACCTTCCACGAAACACGGATTATGATGCACTGCCTGCAACGCACCAATTTCTTCGTCTATAAGACATGAGGGTGAAAGCAATATTCTGGTCATTGTGCGTACTTCAAACACTTAGCGTATGAAATCTTTTCAAACTTGCTATCCACCCATTATGTGTCATCAAGGGTGCACTAGCGGGGGTGATTTTTGGAACGGGCGACTTGTTTTAAACCATGAAGTCATTAAGATAATTCCATGTTTTGACGTGCGATGGCAACGTACACTTGTACCACGCATTATCAAGGCAATATTTCGTGTTACGTTCTGAAGCTTGTATACTTGACGCGTGTGTTTGTAAAGCGTGAAAGCTACTTTCACTGCATCTCTAAGCGGTGAAGTTATTTTCACAGTATTCACAAGCAGAAGCGTCGCTGTGTGGTAGAACACCCACTTGCTGCACAAACGACTCGGTTTGATCTGCAGTCAGACCCTGAATTTTTAGTATTTATTTTAGTTGCACCTTCCGCGATTTCTTTGGTCACCCAAGAATGATGGTTTTTCGCCGTCGCGTTAAAACAGAATCGAAGAATACGCAGCTTTGTGGATGCTTTAGGAATTAGTCCTACTAGCCCGTACCTGAATATTCAGGTGCTCAATAGCCAGTCATGTTTATGCAGCCAGTCATGAAATTAAACTATGAAAGTCATATGCGCATTGTTTATTTGGTTACCTTTAGTGAGCGGAAGGAGCAATGGTGCTCTTCACGTTAGTTTTGAAACGTGGTATATTGACAAAGTCACCGAATGTTGCAGTCATCTAACTAGAGTGGTCTGCTGCAGTCATACCCGACCCGATGATTCTAAGGGAACCAAATACGCAGGAGGGTGACGTTCATTCTACGCAAAAGGTACGTTTATATGTCTAAGGCTCTAGTCTATAAAAATGGCCTAGTTAAGGTACATCCACGTCCATGAATATTCCGTTCAAAGTATGCACCATACGGCGTAAAGATGTGTCCCCAATTGTGTGGTAATTTAATTTAACCACAAATAGAGTAAAAAAAGAAGTAGGGATTATGCTATTACGCTAGAAGGTACACTTATTTGAAGCTGTAAGTGGTCGCTAATAGTAGCTTTGAGCTAAATTTTGAGTTGGTGTTCTCAAACATAAATTGCAATGTTTTCTCGGCCTTCACCAATGCCTCTGACAATTTTAAGCTGGTGAAAAGCAGCGAAGAACAGCGGCATCGTGCAAACAGCAAAAACATTTCCATGTGCTCAGATTAATTTAATTATTTTTTTTCAGGATGGCCATCAAGAACTACGTTGTATGGAGTTACATAAGATCAATGGCTAACGTGGAAGGAACTCATCTACATGACCTCTATATGACCTACAGTTTCAACACGACAAACTTGACACGATCATCTGCAAAGAAGGACGTCAGAAAATCTTGCTTTTCGCAACTACTGAAGCCAGAAACGATGCTCACTGCAGGAACCAGACTTTATATCAAGTATAACTTCAACAAATACGACCGCAAGAACGTAAGCGATTTTGATGCTACGTGCTGGAACATAACCAGATCACCAGTTTTCATTATATTTTAATAGGTGCAGAAGATGTTGAAATTCATCAAAGCGTCATTCAAAGTGATCATGCTAGAAAACAAGTGAATGACGGACTTGACAAAGAACAAAGCTGCTCAACGAGTGAGATTGTTCTGTTTGAAGCGCAGTTAGCTAATAGGTGCTACCGTGTTTGCACATTCAATCCATGTTAATAGTAGCTCGAACTGATTACAGTTGGCGAGAATGGAAACAGTGGTTGGCTATCCTGACTGGATGCTGGATGACACTGTAGTGGACAATCTGTACAGATACGTGAGTGATTTTTTTTCTTTCTGAGTTGCTCTTCTCTTTACCGCTGCTGCGGATTTTCCTCATTAGCAATTCCTTGTGTTTTTTTTATTTTGACTACCTATAAATGACAAGTGCTGAGAGGCAATGAACATATACAAGGACACTTAATCGGTTAACACAGGTATAAACATTTATTTATTTATTTATTTATTTACTAGGAATTTCGCGTAACACCCAGAGCACATTACAGTGGGGTAAAATGCTTACGCTTAGTTTTTAAACGGCCATAGTTTGTTTTCTTTCTGTCTGCGTAAGTAATTAGGTAAGAGAAGCAAACGTGTAAAGAGCCAAAAAATATGCGTCAATTTCAAAATGCGAGAGTTTTTAGATTGGCCATACAATAACAGAAATGTGCAAAAAATGAAAAGTCAAGTTCTCTGTACAGGGTGTGAATAACAAAATTCAACACGGTACTAGGAGACAGACGCTCAACTTTCTGCAATATTTCCGCAAAGACACCTAGGCATACGGGTGTACTTGTAGTTCCACACACGCCCATACATGTGCAAACACACAAACACAAGAGACCACGTGATCAGGCACGCATACATAAACCCATGCTTACATTAACTTCCACAAGCACGCACGCACGCACGCACACACACACACACACACACACACCACACACACACACTCACACACACACATGCACGCACACACACACGCATGCACATGAACAGATGCACACAAGCACGAACATGCACACGCGCACATACATATGCTAACGAACACACACGCCTGTTTATACTCAAGCGCAGACTCAACGTGCACATACTCAAACAGGCGTTTGCATGCACAGATGTGCGCGCCACACAAAAACGTACAAGGCCCGTACATGCACGTACACGCATAAGCACATGCACACGCGCACACAACTCACACACGCAAATGCAAACACGCAGTGTCACGCAAACACCACACGCACATAAACAAGCGCACACAAATGCACACACTCACGTAACCATGTTAATACACTAAGCTAGTTCAACTAATAGCCTCTGCAGTGGGTTCAGCTCTTGTGCGCAGCAAAAAGTAATAATTCTACGAGTTTTATTGTTGACTCAATCTGGTGGAGTTTTAAAATTCAATAGTAAGCTGAAATGCACCTTCTGCGTTGCGATTTTTAAAGCGTCATAAAATGCATCATAAAATTTATTTTTTATACACGAGTCAAATACGAAAGCAACAAAACCCTTTTGTCTAAGTTCTGGCCCTGAAAATATATTTAGGAAACAACCAGAGCCATTCTGCCCCACCGTTTCGCCCTCATGAAGAGCTGACTTCAGGCATACTGTCGCATGATATGGAACAGTCATTACAATGAAGGGGCGTGCTCAATATTGAGTAGTACCGTATTATTCACACAGACCGCGTAATTAGTCTACGATGCGTCAACTGGCCTGCTCGTTCTATTTATGAACTGCCCAAGTAGTACTTTTTCCTCAGGCCAACTTTCAACAAATTTCGTTTGTGTTGGCTTTACAGGTGTTGTTTAAGCGCGCATGTTTACTATAGAAGGACAAATCAACACGCTTTCTAGAAAGCGTATTCTAGCTCATTTTATGTGACGATGCTGCGGTCTCTAATTCATGGACTATTCGGTAGAGAGTCCATGGGGTATGGATTGATACAAACGTTCCGAAAATTAGCAATGAAGTTGCTACAGACTACGACTATTTTCAGATTCCCCTCCTGAAGGAAACTACATCGTTCACTGAGCACATATTTTGGATACAAGAGAACAGTCGCTACCAAGAGCTTGTAAAACTGAGCGAGGAATATATATCCAGAGAGTAAGTCGATATCTCATCGTACGTTTATCCTCAGCTAGCCGACATATTTTCCTAATTAGCCAAGTTTGTTGCAGCCTGAGTAAAGAAAGCTGAGTCCTGTCAGACTATGTATCACCAGCATAAATACCAACTAAACAAAGGAATCGAAATGAAGGTGCCAAATAATTG